>CAWUFW010019874.1:0-170627 GCA_963921515.1 Calotriton arnoldi
GTGTGGGATGGTGGCACTGGATGTGCCTCCGTTGGGTGGGGGCCATGCACAGGGCGGGTACGTCGATGATTGCGCATTGTTGGTCACGGTGGGTGCACCCACTCAGATGTGTTGCCCTGTGTTCAATTCCTATGTCCGCATGATGATGGACTGTAGATGTGGGCAGACTACACATTGGTCGATGTGCTGTCTATATGCATGTGCCTTCACACCAGGCACAGCTGCCCCTGCACATGTGACCCCTGCTGGACTCGCTGCTGGGTCTGTGGAGCTGATGCACCTTCTGTGCGTGGGGCGGACAGCTCTCCTCACTTCCCTCATTGCGCATGTCATGACTTTGCCGCAGGTGACATGGATCATGGAGGGCCCACATGTACGCGTGGGTAGGCTACACATGATTGTTCACTGGTCGCCACCCCCAGTCAGTGTTTCGAATGGGAAGGTTGTCGTGCTGGTGGTATGTTCGATGTGGCGGATGGGCGGGCCTAGGTGCGGGCTTACATTCCGGACATGGGGGGTAGTTGGATTGGCGACTAGTTGCAGTACACACGGGACACGTCTCTTCCTTTCCACATCTGGGTCATCCCTTGTACTCACTGACAGTGATACAGTCATCTTCGCCCCAGCCCTCATGTCCTCCCCTCGCTCCCCCAATATGCATGTGCACCTGCGAGGCTAGCGCTTGCACAGGCAGCCCCAAGCTCGCACCAGAGAGGGCAAGGAGTGTATGTGTGGGTCCAGTTGCACGAGTGGGCTGTCTCAGGGTATGATGTGTTGCGGGACGCCGTCCACCTGCGTGGTGCCCCAAATGGAGACCCGGCCTGCATGGACTATGCATCACAGTCTTCGCCTTCCGGATCCGCCACCTGCGACACCCAGTGGCTGTGGCTGCCCTTGCGGCCATGCCGCGTCCGTCTGTGACTGATGGCCCACACATTCACTCTTTGGCCTCTCTGGGGAGGGCTCGGGGTGGTGGCGCACGCGCTTGCACTTAGTCGCAATGGCATGTGGCGTGGTTGGTATAATGGGCAATGGATGGGATGGTGCGAGCCACCTCCCGTGACGTCAGTGCTGCTCATGCTGTGGTGCGTCCCCCTACACTTCCATTTGACTTGTGCCATGCTAGACGTTGAGGTTCTATTGCCTGCGTGATATGACCAGGAGGAGCGCGAGGACACCTCTCACACACCATGCTCCACTGCCATCCCGTGCCCTGTATCGCCTGTGCGGATTGACTATGTTGGGGTTACACCTGGTCGACTGGGGCTGTGTGTGCCTTGTCAAGGGGCATGGCGGACGCACAACAGGATCCAGCTTGTCCACAGAGGGTGGGCTGAGGTGCGCCTGGTACCGCTTTGTACGTGTGCCCGGCTGCTGTGCACACACGTGTTCACTCCCCCGACAGGTGTCCTCTCACAATGCCCAGGGAAGCGGTGGTGTACTGTTCATGACCCCTCCCAACACGGCGTGCTCCAACTTGGCATGTGCGCATCTACCCGTCACACCCACCCACCTGAGCACTGCGTCCATACGACTTCACACGACACATGTGTGTCTTCCACAGTTGTGCTACTCATTTGCGTTGACATCCAATACCAGTGGACTACATGGTCATGTCACGACTGCCGTGTACTTCACATACTCTCATCCTCTCTCATTCGTACTTGTGAAATGAGTCAGCGGAGACAGTTTTGGTTTCAAACATTATATTGAGTCTTCTGTCCTCTGTGTTGCAGTATAGTGGACACTACTGGCAGCGGAATACATGTTGAGGATATACTGATAATGATTGCAAATGGGATAGGGTGTGGGGTTACATGTGATTGGCTGTTGCATGTGGGATGTGGGCTTCAGAGTGACATCTGCTTGGCCAAGGCTGTGCTAATGTACATTTACGTATAGCTACGGAGCTGCGGACTATGACACAGACGGTATACATGTAGCCTACCAGACCGCTTGGCATCATGGGCACAGTCCATCTCAGTTCCATGTGACAGGTTTGCTGCGGTTGTTCCTCATGCACGCGTGCATTTGAGATGACATCAGGGCATGTGCTTGCGTGCATGCAGCGGCGTGCCACTTGTTGTTGCACTGTGGTGGTTACTGGACATGTCACAGTCACTGGGGTCGTGTTGTTGTTGTATGCACTTGTCGTCCATGCAAAGGTCCTGGTATGGGATTCCCGGGGCGGGGGTGGGAGGGGTGCAGCACCCACAGACTCCAGGCGACCTATTCATGTCCACTGAGCGGTGTGTGTGTCCATGGGCGCTGGATCCATGTCGTGTCCTGGTTGTTCGTGCAGTTCCGTCCATGTGGGTGCGATACACAGACCCCATGCCACTGCCTCCCACGATGCATGCGGTGTTCCTGGATGTGATGGGGAACAGTGTGCATGTCCCGGTCATATCCGATGTCATGGCGATGTCGTTGATGGTGTGGTTACAGTTGCCGGTCGTTTGGTATGGCTGTTGTGGTGGTGACTGGCCAGTCCGTGCGGAAGCTAAGCATGGGTGCGGGGTTGGACATCATAGGTCAATCGAGGAACCTGCGTTGTGGTCCGACGAATTTACAGGTTGTCAGGTATGCGATGCCGTCCAGCAGGGCTTCCATGTCATTGGTGGTGTACATGTTTGCCAGCCAATGTAGCGGATGGTGGCTGTCAAGGTGTTGTTCGTAAGTTGTCCCTTGGAGGACCATGATGGGGCATGCTGGGTGACATTCGATGTAGCTGTTCTCGATGATCCGTCGTGTGGAGGCACAGTGGTCCCATTTCAGTGTGGGTGCGATGTTGGCCACATACGCCATGCCCCCATAGGCAGAGCAGGCCCTGTCGTGTGCGTCCAGAGGGAGGAGTAGTGGTAGCAGGTCCGCCTTCAGACATGCCGGGTTGGAGAGGCATATCTCCACGGGATGCTGGTAGGGACACCTCCGACAGTAGAAGACGGGCATGACGCAGCTGAACAATGTGATGCGGTAAGTCAGTCGGTAACTTACGTTCAGCAGGGACAGGAGATCGCATCCCAATATATGTAACAGGTTGGTTTTGTACAGCTTGAGCTGTTCGGCGTAGTTGGGTAGGTGTGTTGCGGTTGCCATTTCGCAGCGGTGCGTTGTGGTGGCGTGCTCCGGCTGTGTGTGCAGTCTGCAATGTGCACGCTCCGAGGTTGCTGTGAGCTCTGTGTAGTCGTAGGGAGACAGGACTTGTGTTCTGTTGGCTTGTTTGGAGGACACGGGCCCTCATCCCACATGCTTTTCAGACAGTTCAAGGTCAGTGATGTGTGACTCCTTCCAATTAACTTGCATGTGGCCGACATGGGGGAGTGTTTTCTTCTTTCTTCCCCGTCCGTTGTGTGCTTCTGTGATATGCGCTATCTGCCCTGTGGTCGGTCTCCTCGGCATGCCTGTGTTGGTCTATTCTTGGACAATGGCTGTATTCACCGGCTTCTGTCGTAGGGCTGTGGTTTCGGAGTTGGAATGGAAGGTCATTCAGTGCTGTCTGCTCTCCCTTGTGTGGGCGGCAGGCTGCCTTTCCGCTCTGCGTTGGGCCTTGTGTGTGAATGTTATTCTTGGGCCACCTGTTGTCAGTCCCCGGGCTCTTTGGTGTTCCGTTTTATATGTCTTGTTCATATGTGCAGTGTGGTATGGGTGTTTCAGTGTGGTACTGGCGTTCCTCTTCCCGAATGGGCCCTGCTTCTCCTAGTTGGTGTTGCCGCCGCTGTGTGCTACGCCATGTTTGTTACACTGGGGTGTGTCCTGCTGTTGCGTGACTTCACTGACATGTGTGCGTCGGTTGTGTGAGGTTGGGTGTTGACCGTGAATTGGGCGTTGGGGACATGTCTGTGGCAGGCCTGTCACGTGTCATGTGCGTTCGGGGTGGGGCTGATGTGTGTGCTGCTTGGTTGTGTCCCTGTGTCTGTGTGCGACGCATGCATGGCGCTGCGGTTGGCCTCTGCGTTGTGCGCATGTGTGGCGGCGTCATTGCCGCTTTGGGGCCGTGACGGGGTCGTTGGTTCCTAGTCCCAGGTGGTGTGTACACATGTGTTGCGCGATGTTACGATTTGGCCTGTGTGTCATATGTGGATGCAATGGTGGATGTGTAGTGTACACGCGCTGGGGGGGTTGTCCGCTTTTTCCGCCCTTGCACTGTGTGCGCTGTTTGCGTGCACTTGTTGTGTGTGTGCCTACCTGCGTCTCCGCGGTACGTTGCGTCCTTGGTGGTGCATCAGCAGGAGCATGGGGAGGGCCTGCAGTGCTGGATTCATGCTCGGGGGTGCCGCTTCTTCGTTGTCCGTGCTCGGCGTCCGTGTTACCGCTTCGGTTTGTCGTACGGTATCTCTTGGCCGTGGGAGCCGTTTGTTTACGGCATCGTAATTTATACGCCGGGCGGGACGTGTTTCGTCGGACGGTGTGTGTCAATTGGGCTGCGCCGCTACGTGTGCGGACGCACTTTGATGGCGGACGGTGTTGCTGGCTTGCCGGCGGTGTTTGGCCTACTTTTCGCATCGTAATTGGGCGGGCGTGTGGACTGCTGCGTGCCGGCGGTAACTGGTGGTTTTTGCATCCGCCAGCACGGCGGTTGTGCTTCCGCCCGCCATCGTAATGAGCCCCTTAGATTTCCTAAAACAATTTTATTATAATGATTTTTAAGAACAGATTGCATGTATGTACCTTTAAGATTTTGGTAGTTGGACTTTTCTATGCAATAATCACTAACAAACATCACGATTATTTCCTTATACGATATGCTTGATTTATTTTGTTAAGCTTGAATCTAATTATGAGTTTATTTTACCAAGTAAAAAGTGTTGACTTTAAATGCATTGCATTGCCTTTTTCCTTAGGCCTGCATTATTTCATGGCCTGATGTGATGCACTCTTGTTACGTTTTCACAACATTGCTTTCTTCAAAATATTCACACTGCATTCCTAAAAGGACAAGATACTTTCTTCTTACTTTTTTGTGAGTGAAATCATGGGAACCTGAACTTTCTACTCAATACATGAAGTCCAACAAAGTAAATAAGCTCTTTGTCAATTAACCTGTGTGGACGGAAAGGACAGTCGTTTCTCATGAGCTAAATGGAAAAATATGCTGGAGTATCAATTTTGTACCTGATGAGTTGAAGAATCGTCACATGATGATCAGACCATTGTATGGTGACAATTGATGTCACAGATGGACTATGTGGAGTATAAAAAGTGACTTTCCAAGAAGAAGGGATGGAATCTCTCTCTTAAATTCCTACTGATTCAGCTTGCCTGCCGAACTATCTTTTTCATGTCCTTGCCTTTTTCCCTTGCTGATGAACTTGCCGGTTGGACAATTTGGAGCTGTCTGGTGAGAGACCAGACCTGGAATCACTTAGATTAAATGTGTAGTTTTATACCACGAGCTGTAAGACTCATGACTGAACTGCTTAAAATGTTACTTATATGCATTGAATTTGGATCTTTAATACAATAACCAAATTATCTAAACATTTTCTGAGTCTTTTATTATATGTGTCTTAATGTTCTTTCCATAGAAACTGTGCTTACCATTATCTGATTTCTAATGCGTGATAGAGAGAGTCATAGTCTGAGAGTAGTGTACTTAAACGTGATCACTGATTTGTGAGTTGGCTACTAATTATTGGTTGTCATTGTGTGGTCAACAGTTTGACACCCTGATTTCTCACCCCTCACTGCGACGAAGCAAGGTCCATCGGAGGACCAATGCCTCTGTGGGTGAAGTATAGAATTAGTGTGAAGTGACAAAGTTAGAAAACTCGATATTTTGGCCCAGAAACCCAGAAGAGAAAAAGCTTCCACTGCAACAGGGTGCTCTAGGCAGCTCATAACTCTGCACCTCTGAGCACGTTCATAGAGTATGACTCATTCGATCGTTGCTTGTGTAAGTTCTATTGTTCAATTCAAGGAACTAGCCACAAACCTGCATATGATTTTGTTGAGCCCTTTTGCTGTTATATCCAAACATTCAGCAAGGCGATGAGACCAGGATAGGGAAGAGATGAACCAGTAGCCTAGGTACAAAGTGTAGCTTACTTAATCCAATAGGCTAAATTCATGTGGTTGTTAGGTCGAGCCTATAGCGGCAGCGCTCATGCGCTGCTCGCTTTGAGAGGCATGCAGTATTCAGTATGGAGTGGAAGCTCCGTGGAAGCTCCGCCCACTCTCTGCCCATCTTTTTCATTGGCTTGTGTCTTAAATGCTGCGTTCCGAGTGGTTTTAGGCTTGTTATTCCCTCCTTATGATGGCCATGTCATCATTTGTATCCTTCCATGGCTACTGGCCCCTTTACTTTGAGTGTTGCACAGTATGTTTTTTAGATTGTGAGCACTACTTTCTTCCTGTGCCTCCCCCCTCCCGCAGTCCGTGCCTTCTCGCCCCCCCACACTCCCGTTGTTCGTGCCTTCTCACCCGCCCGCACTCCCGTTTGCAATGCAATAGGTCTCGCGTAAATGCGAGTCCTATGGCATTGCAAATGCTTGTTTTTTCTGCTTTTCACATCTCCCACCCACCCCTCGTTGCTGCCTCCCTTCCACGTCCTGCTTCTCGCTTATCCCTGGCACCGTCCATACGAGTGGTCCCCGGAACGCACGTTTTACCCCCTCAACTCGATAAATATGAAAGAGTCCATTCACCTGGTTCTGTGCTCCCCGCGGGCCGCCCTCACTTCCACAGATGCCCTGACAGTTGCAGAAGCGCCCCCAGATGTCCTTCTTTCACGGCCTCCACATCGTCAGCGTCGCGCGCCAGGACACCGCAGCCCACACTGCTCCAGTGTGTGCGCTCTAAATGGGAAGCAGCTGGGCTGTGGCGTCTGCTCGGAAACAGACTGGGAGGAAATGCCTTTCGTTGGACTAGTCAGGTTCAGGCTGCAGCTATGTGAGAAACTGGAAACAGGGCAGCGCTGTGTCACCCGCCATCCCCCGTGTTTCACATTCAAAACTTTAAGAACAAGTCACGCGCCTCTGCAAAGAACACACACTTCGGACCTACAGCTGTGAAAGCGCCACATCTTTCAATGTGCAACTGGGTCTAGGTATTGCTAGCCAAACACTGCATCCAAAGGGCGGGATTTCATCACATCTCACTTAAACTTGCTACTGTGAGCATGTCCGTGCAGTATGTGGCATACATACAGAATGGGCAGCTGTCAATAACGGTGTTTACTACCAACAGATTCCAAGTGAGACCCTATTCACATAGGAAGTGAAGACAGAGTGGTCTATGACGTCACTTGGAGCCACGAGGTGGGAGACTCCATGTTATAGACGGGTGAGTACCCATGTATTATTCCATGTTGGTTTGGTCCCCCTACTGCCTCTTCCCCTGCTCAGACCAGCATCACAGAGATACAGGAGTCATGGAGGAAGTCATGCGCAACATACCCTCACCTCCCTCGCCGCACATCCTTGTGCCTTATGCTATAATTCAATGTACCAGGTAATAGAGAAGGAACAACATTGCTAGATAGTTAACTATCTAGTAATTTTGCTCCTTCTCTGTCCAAATATACAAAAATGGTATCCTGCCCCCCTCCCCGCATCAGTATTCTACTTTTCTCCACATAACAGAATAAAAACCCGGAGTCTTGCCATCCATGCACAGCACCTTTTCCTCCCCCCTGTCCAAAACCTAAATTAACCTTCTGTCTGACCTCCCCATCCCCACACCATCAAATTAACCACAGAACCCACGAAGGGAGGCCCAGCCCTATACTGACAGTGGCTCTGTGATAGCACGACCTACAATACCCGGTGTGAAGAGGAGGTGGTGGTTGGCAGTACAAGAGGGACACTTGCATCCCACAGCCTCCCTCCGGTCTGCAGCTACCAAAGAGAAACAGAAGGAGGTGGGAAAATCAGCCAACAATCACTGCACTGCTTCCCATTGGTCACTTGAGGGCCATGAAGGGTGAGGATTGGATTCTGTAACAGTAGCAGGTTTTCACTACTCTGACATCAGTGAATTAACAAGTTTCAAATCCAGTTCTAGTATATGCACAAATGACTGACCATCGAAGTCATAAGCAGTAGGTTATTATCATCTTCCTTTTAAAACATTTGTATTGACTCTCAAGAACATCTCAATGTCACACACTGAAATCAGTCAAAAACATTTGTGGAGCTATTAAAAAAAACAACAACAAAATGAGATCTTCATCCATAAAGTTACTTATACCTTTGTGTGTAATTTATTCTTGTTTGAAATTTAGAAAGGTTTCCAAGAGTGCTTCCAGAAGTGTATTAGGAAAACTTTTGTAAACAGCTGTAACTAGAGCCTTGAAAGATGTAAATCTCCAAGCATTTCCAGGGAGGAAATGGGACGATTAAAAGTTTGTGAATAACAAGTACACTGGAGGTGTACTGTTATACCTTGTCTCTTTAATATTGCAGAATGTTTGTATGAACATTCATGCTTGGAAGTAGTCATTTTTAGGTCGAGCCTAGCGGCAGCCGCATGCGCTACTCGCTCTGCGAGGCATGCAGTAGTCGAGTATGCTGTGGAAGCCTCGCCTTCTCTCCGCCCATATTTTTGATTGGCTCGTGTCATTGTCCTTGGTAAATGCTGGTTTCGGATTGATAATGAAGCTTGTTAGTCCCTCCTTCTTACCGTCCTGTCGCCATTTGTTACCTCACATGAGGACTGGATCTTTTACTTGTGGCGTTACACGGTCTCCTTCATAAATCGGTAAGCACTATTTTGTTTTTATTTGCAACGCGGTCCGCTTTCACTTTAGCGGCCGCGCTTGTTTATTAAATTAATTTGCCATGCGGGCCGAAAGGGAGCGTTTCTACTCACTAATCTAACAAGCATTTGCAATGCAATAAGTCTCGCATTTAGGCGAGTTTCAGCTATTGACATTGCAAATAACAATGCCTTTTATTTTTGTTTTTGTTTTTAAAACATAAATAAAAGGCATTGTCATTTACAATGCCAATAGCTTAAACTCACGTAAATGCGAGACCTATTGCATTGCAAATGCTTGTTTTTTATTTTGTTTGGGACCACAGATCACAGTTTTTGAACTGGCATAAAATTTATGGCTATGCGATTGGCATTACATGTGTTGTATGCAGTAAGCCAATACTACTATATGACAAATTGTCAATTTGAAAAGGCCAATTGATTTACAAGGAGTGAAACAAGCCACTGAAATACTTATACTATTCGTTTAGATCTGAAAATTACCACTTCAGACTTGACCAGATTCGGTTTATAGTCAGTTTCTTCTCAATTTAAATTCCAACAACAGCATGGTGTTCTGACATTGTGGAAAACATCACAAAGGAATTTTCATAATACCTCTAGATGCCATCCTTCAAGAAATAAGCATAGGAAATGAAGACTAGGATGGCAAGGTAGGACCCACAGCCAATACATTGGAACACACGGGTGCTTGGTGCACCCTTACGCTCGAGAGAAGGATACTTGATGGAACTGAGGTACTGCTGAGGTGCAACATTGTCAATAGCGTTCTTTCAAAAGTAAAAGATGACAAGGAAGACATTTGGACTCTGAACGTGGCAGTGGGGAGATGAGTTGCTCTCAAAGAACTGAGCTAGAACAACAGTTATTCAGAAGCGCCATTGCTAGTCCCAGTTTTAGGGCAATGGTTACATAAGTATTTTTCAGGGCTTTGGGTACCGGTGTGCTGCAAATTTGTGTGGAAGTAACTCATCTCCTGGGACTTAGTTACAAATAAATACTTATCGACAAAACACTAGCATGGTTTGTGTGTAATAAAACCCAGCTTATCCCATTAGTATCCTAAGGTTATTAACAGTTACTTCTAGTTCATAACTGGCTGAGGAACAGCTTATTGATCAATTGTGAATGTGACATGAACGATCATTTTGAAAAGCATGTTGACAATCATTATATGATTTCAGTGGGTTATGATGTGAAATGATATAGAGGGTGTACATTCATTTGAGACAAACACATTTAAAATTCCACAATTACATCGACATAAAAAGCTTAACAGAATTTCAGAGAATCACACATTTTTCGTCAAGTGAAAAAAGGTGGGATTTGAACCCACGTCATAAGAATCCAGAACAGCAGCTTTGCCATTAGAACATTATGTGTGAATCTTGTCATATCCCTACTGCTGCATGAATGTGAATACATTAACACGACTTCACATTGTGTTTTGTTATGTCATGTGTTAAAGGAGGGCTTTATAGTGCCTTCTTTCCTTCTGATCAGAAGACAGCCAGTAGCCCCCTACATTTTTATAGCTGAGTCACTGGAGGAGTGGTATGCTTTTTTTCCAAGGGAACATTCCCAGCCCATTAGAATTTGCAGATTTCAAGCAAGATCATTAAAAAGGTAAAAAAAAAAAAAGGGGGAATCGGTGACAAATAATTACAAATATTTTTTCCATGCTCATTTCCGCATGGGATGAAATGGGCACATGCCTTGGAGCACTCTACGCTGCAAAATAAACTTCCATAATAGGATATGTCCAACTGTGTTATTGCTTCATGGCAATCGCATCTGAATAATCTTTGCAGATAAAATGTTGTCGTTGCTAGATTAAAAGTGAAACCAAGTATTTATTGTGCATTGCTTGGTCTTCATGTGTAAATTCTTCATTCACTGGCTAAGAATTAAACCCGTATTTTCCAAATAGGGTGAAGACAGGTTTCATTTCACTTGGTGCTGTGCCACCACTTTAGTGGTTAGCAGTGTCCTGATGTCAGCCTCTTCATATCCCAAGGTATCCCTGAGCACCTCCACAGTGTGCTGTCCTATCAGAGGTGGAGGGTTGGGTCTTGAGACTTCAAATTCACTATATCTCACGGCAGGGCCTGAAAGAAAATAAAAAGAACAGTGTTTGAGATATTTATTCAATTTTATGGATTGCAAGACATTTTAGTGGTGCAGAGATAAAAATGTGTTTTAAGAAGGTGTGCACACTTTTAAACTTATTTGCAAATTCTTTATCACATAATGTGCTGACTTCACTATAATTGCTGCATTTTTCATGATGAGCTTTTAAAGGCTTAGACCTAGTTAACGAATCATTAATACAGAAGATGCTCTAGTTTGACTCCTATCAATGTGTTCCCATTGCTGTGTTTGGTGTTCTTGGAGTGTGGCAGGTTGTCTTGCCTGTCTTCAGTCTTGGAGGTCAGAGACACAACAGACATGAGAGATACTCTATGCTCCATTTTGCTCTACTTTATCTGTTTGAGCTCAAAGGATCAGAAAACACGAATGAAGAACTAAGGGGCATATTTACAAGGGCATTGCACCACAGGAACATCACTTTTAATGACGTTCCTGTGGCACAATGCCCTCCTCCATATTTACAAAGTGGCAGTAAGCCACTTTTTGTGGCTTAACGCCTCTTTGTAAATACGGTACCCTTTCACACAGGTATCTGCATCGAAAGGGGCATGCAATGGGTTTTGCTGTGAGCGTTCCACCGCAACACCCATTGCTTTTTGACGCTGCCCCAGATTTATAAGGATCTGTAAATCTGAGGCAGCGGCAAAAACTAACATCATGCAAGAGCAGGCAGTAGAATGGCGAAATGAGGAGAAATACTTTTATTTCTCCTTGTTTTTGCAGCACACATAGAAAGAGAAAAATGCCATTAATGATTGTTTATGTACAAAATGGTGTCCCACCCATGGAACGCATCACTGAGCAGAGTAACACATGCAGCAATTTGCACTGCCTTGTGTGGCTTGATAAATCTTACTTAGTAGTTGCGTAGCCCATGCACCCCATTGCGTGGTCCAAGGGCAATGCAACTACTTGATAAATATGCCCCTCAGTGCACAGCACCCAGCCTAATCACACTGAAAACAAAAGCCCAACTGTACCATTGTACTTGGTAACAAGATCAGCACACATTGTGGGGCTTTGTATTCTCTTTCATTCTTTCCGCAATTGACCTACTTATATAATTTTAATGCCACCACACATCACAACAGTCTCTTTCAATTCCAAGCGTCTTGCTTGTTCCAGCCTTCTAAACCTCATCAACAAAAATTCCCACTTTGCGTAACTAGATTTTCATCCAGCAACCACAATCCCATTTCTAGGACTTCTTCACCATCCTCTTCTATCACGCCTGTTAAAAACACAGATACTCTTCTATGATTAGAATGATTTAATCTTTTGGTCACTGAACCACTCTACCCTACCGAAATAACTTTTACTGCTGCACTAATGTGGAATCACATTTGAACGTATATCCAGACAATTCCATTTGAACATTCATCAATCAGAAAACTATTCACACGGGAACCTTCCCTCTCATCGTGCCTTTCTTACTTTTTCTTGGTCCATGTGCACTCTCTTCCAAACTTCATTGATAATATACTTGGTCTGCTTCTTTTTGCCCTCTCAAAATATCTGAGTAGAGTGAAATTTTCAACTATATTGAACATGTATGAGACCTCTGGGAGGATCAGGGATTAGGCTTGGCAGTGGTCCCCGAAGCAAAGCAGGTATTTTCTGATGTTCTCAGTGGTGATCCAGGGGTGTTAGACACAAGGCTAGATAATTGTTTATCAGGTTTGCTGGACATGTATTAAGTTTCTTTACCAGTTAGGTAATGAATGAATGATTAAGGTAATCTCACTCAATAACAAAGCCAAATGCATATTTTGCTATTAGTGGCGAGAAGACGGGTAGGTCAAACTTGGTTTTACATTATGAACGTCCAATGGTGCTGGTGATGCTTCAGTTGTTTAACTTTCTTAAAACAAAGTTTTCAGAGACAACTGTGAAATCACAAAACAAGCAGGGCCAGTGGGGCAAATCGATGATGTATGGTGCTGCTGAGGGCATACAGTCACCCTGAGTGTCTATTTTTTCAGTAAAATAAGGTATAACATCAGCACAGAGCAGTGCACTCGGTGGAATGTTAAGATGCCAGTATCTGTGCATCTCACAGCTACACTGGTGAGACCCTCTCTGTGCTTGGTGGCCACCATAGCCACATTTGTTCTGGGATGCCTGAATCTCCAGTGTACATGCTGCATATGTCTAGATCGTCTGACTGTTAATCCTGCCACTGTTCTTGGGGGCTAAAGGACACAATTGTAAGAAACAAGGACGCTTTACTCTGCTTGCCGCAACACCCTGCTCTTCTGCCATTCAACACCCTGGTGGGATCCTGAATCCCAGGGTGCAACGGCCCGTATCTTTGCACAGGTGCTGAGGGGGGAGGCGTGGTCTACATGCTTAAAGCGCTGTCTCAACCCCCTCAGCGCGAAGCCCGGGCCAAGGGCGGGCCCGTCTGCTCACATCAGAGCCCGGAGAAGGCTGGGCTGGGACACCCCTCTTGGTTTTGGCTTTAGGGCGTACTTTGTAAATAGCCGCTCCTTGGTGGAAAGCTGGGAAGTGGTGAATCAAGCCCAGCCAGGAGGTCCTTGTTACAACCCAAGCTACTTCTGGACATAATTGGAACTTGCCATCATTGGACCACAGGTACTTTACAAGTTAGATTCCTCCTGCTAATAAGAACCTACTGTAGTTTGATCGAGGAGGGGCTGGGAAGGAATGGCGTTTAAGCGTCCATATTTTTGTTATCTGTGAGTGAAGATAAGCGTTACATTAAGCAACCCAAGGACTATCGCTGGGCCGGGCCGGCAGTGGAAGTCTACTTTAGACAAATAAACTGAGGCGGGCAAAAAGAGAGAAAATAAAAAAACTTTGCCCCATAAAGAGTACGCCAAGTCATTTGGAAACTTATTGATCGGTCTATTGTTACAGGACTTTTAGATTGGTGTATTGTATAATCCTGGAGGGGGGCTGACTCTAGAATCAATTGGTTCAAGTACTTCACCTGCTGCTGTTTCTTTACAGCATTCTGATGGGCCTATTACAGATTTAACATTAACTAACAGTGCAGAGAATTGTTTCCAAATCTCTGCTGAAAATATTGTCTTTTTGTTCTGGAACATGGCAGGTCTCCAGAACAAAATTAATAATCCAGAATGGCTAGAATTTGTGGAGGGCTTTAATTTCATTTGCCTTCAAGAGAGCTGACTCAGGGAACCGGTCCACATGAATGGGTTTAGAATATACCACGTCCCCACTGGCACAACTACACATGGTAGATCTAAGGGAGGCTTATGTATCTTTGTTTCTAACAACTTACCATCTGTAAGAACAGTTAAAGAACTAATCAGCCCTTATTACCAAGTAATTGTATGTAAAGGCCCTGGCTTAGCCAGGTTAGCAGTGATTAATCTGTATAACAACGCCCCAAGCGGTGAAATCATAACACATTTGCACAAACTGTATGAGTTTTTGGAACCTTTGGATAATGGTAACAGGAAGAAGCTATCTATTATGTGGGGAGGTGATTTTAACATTCAACTATGTTGTTCACTCTCTGATAAAACATGTGGTATGAATAACTTAGATGGTGTGGGTCAAACACATTTTATTCACAATAGTTATGGAGAAAAATTAAATGAACTTATTCACAAATTAGATTTATCATTTTCAAACGAAATTTCATCTCCGCATGCCGCATTTAGGTGTACTTTTAATGGGAGAAACAATAACAGTATAATTGATTGTGTTTTTGCCACCCATGTCTTTAACTTCAATACTCACTCTGTCCCATTAAGTGATCACTACCCACAATCTGTACAAATTTCAAAAGAGCTACTAACTAGAAAACAGCATGGGCACGGCCTGGCACATGCTGGAGAACTCGAGTTAGGTACTCTCAATGGCTACTCTCTGCGGTGGCATCAGATCACCCCAGAGGGGTTTTTAAGAAAACTAATCTGTAATACGGGGAAGCCTTTGAGGTTTGTCTAGATGACACTTCACACCCAAAGGAGACCATTAATGCTTTTTTAACTACTAGTCAGGCTGAGAAGGAGAACCTCCACTCCATTATGAAAATTAATAAAGTTAGAAACGACCGGTTTGACTCACAATGCACTAAGGCTAATAAGAGGCTAAAGGAGGCACTACATAAAAATCCTAGGTGCAGAGCTGAGATCCAGTATTGTAGATCTGCATATCGACAGGCGCTGAAACAAAGGAAAACACGGTTAAGAGAAGAGGCATGGGATGCCTTATGCGAAGCAAGCACTAATAACGATAATAATGCATTTTGGAAGATAGTCAATTCTGTACCTTTGAGAGAGGCTGCTGGTCCTGGGATTGTGGTTGCAATACCCCAGGATGACTGGATTAAACATTACTCCAGTATTTTTTCTGCACCCAGCTTTAATTCCGATCCCACCCAGGGTTTTAAATCTAACGATAATCTAGACCTTGGTCAATCCTCATGTGTTACTCCATTCAGCTTAGAGGAAGTTAATTACGCAATAATTGCTAGCAAAGGGGGTAAGGCACCCGGCCCGGTTGCTATCCCTGTAGACCAGTATAAAGCTAACATCGCTTTGTGGGGAACCATCCTAACCGTTGTTTTAAGGGCCTGTTGTAACTCAGAATTTCTCCCTACATGGGAGGAATCTATAATAGTACTGATCTACAAAAAAGCAGGCCTGGGCGTAGTTCGCGGAGTTTCGCTTTGCGGAACTCCGCAAAGTGACAAAAAACTCTGCAAAGTTCCGCAAGTGGCAGAGTGCAGTGCGAATTTCCGTTCACGCTGGTCTTCCTGCCGCTCGGGTAGAAATTCTACCTGAGGGGCAGCTCGTGCACACGAACTTACCATTCGCGAGCGGGGAAAAAACTCTGCTGCACTAAGCAGAGGGGAGTATTCTGCACTTCGCGAGCTCCGCGGAGTGCAGAAAACTCCGCAAACTCTGTGAACGGAGCGAAATTCACCGCCCAGGCCTACAAAAAAGGTGACCGGCATAACCCTGCCTGTTATAGTACGATCTCATTGCTTGACTTACTAGTGAAGATAGTGGGCTGAATAATTTTAAACAGATTTCAAGAGTTGGCTGAAACTAAGGGTATTCTGTCTGACCTACAATATGGGTTCTGGACCGGGGTGGGTACTATAGAACAGAGCCTTAATTTGAGTATGTTTCTAGGGAACTAGGCCAAGATCAAGAGTGGGGTTTTATAGCTGGGATTTGTAGACCTGTCCTCTGCTTTCAACTGTGTCAATCACTCCAAGTTATGGGCAATTATGCTCGACATGGGAGTGGAGCCTGCAATCATCTTCTTTCTGAGGGCCTTGTACTCTGGCATGAAAGCTAGGGTCAGATAGGGGATCAGGGGCGAATATACACAGCCTTTCAGCGTAGAGAGAGGGGTAAGACAGGGTTGCGTTCTTGCACCCTTTCTGTTTTTGCTTTATATAAACAATGTAGGCACAGCCCTGACCTTGCATTCGAAAGATCTTGCTCAGGTGGGTCATCATCGCCCCGTGCATGCCCTCCTCTATGCTGATGATGCCGTTTTAATGGCCCGCACCCCGATTGCGATGCAGTCTGTACTCAACGATTTTGTTGACTATATGCAGGACCTCGATTTGCATGTGAACCAAACTAAAACATTCATAATGAAGTGTGGCAGGAAAACTGGCAACTGCCGCTCTATTAAAATCCTGGATACCACCATAGAATTCACCAATAATTTCTCGTATGTAGGAGTTTTATTTGATAGAGTTGGCACATGGAATCATGCAATTAAGACCAGGGCATTGCAATTTAGAAGCGCCTGCATGGCCGTATGAAAATTCGCCATTAGATTAGGTACAAATCCCCCTCTAGAGATGCTCACTATTTATAAAGCTAAATGTGTCAGCAAAGCACTATATGGGGCGGGAATATGGGGGTATGCAAACTGCACGGCACTGCAACTCGTGGAAAACGAGATTTTGAGGTACTTGCTTGCCACACCTAAAAGTGCCAAGCAGAGCTGGGAGTATCGTTCCTTACAGACTTACTTAAGATTCAACCTATTTTATTGTGGCATAAAGTCTGGACATCCGAACACACTGCCCTGAATCGTTCCATCATAGAGGATTGTTTAAAATCAACCCTAAACACATCCATCCCATGGTTGAAATACATACAGCGCTTTTGTCAGGATCTAGGGCATCCAGACAATTTTTCTAACCCTGAATCCCTAGTTGAAATCAATAGGAAAGATTTAAAAACTGATTGTATCACACACCTAGAGAATATAAGGATGTCTGCCGAATTATTAAAGCCCACTGTTTTAAGACACCAGCTTATTTTAACTAGCTATGACATGCAGCAATACTTGAGAGTTGTACCGAACTAAAAGTATAGATTCATTTTGACACGTTTTAGAATGGACATCTTTCACCGTATGGTCACCTTCCCCGAACCTACTGATTGGTCCTCAAAAGTATGCAAATGTCCTTGCGATAGTTCCTTGACACAGAGCACGATGCATGTTGTACTCTTTTGCAAATTTTATAGAAAGTGGAGGAATTACTATATATTAAGCATTTTAAAACATTTATCATTCATCCAATGTCACCCGGCGTATCTGTTTTTTACAGACACTGACCACCATTGAGATCTGTGTAAGAATGTCATGCTTTTTATGGAGTGTCTTTTATGCCAGGAAGAACATTTTGATAGACGACATGAATAACTGTGATTGATAGGGGATAAGTGATCATATGAATCACGTTGGTAAACCAAATTGCCCTGCATTTTGAAAATATTATCATATTGTTCTTATAAATATTTCTATTAACATGATCTAATATAAGAGAGTTGAATAGTAATATATGGAGGACCCAGATTTGAGGTTCTTACTCTCTTGTATATTTATCTTTGACTGCATGTATAGAAGAGAGAGAGCTAAAACAAGGTGCAGACGAATTTTTTAGTCTGGCATGAAATGAATTATTAAAAAAAAAAAATGCATCTTTTGATACTGAAATGGGACTATTTACTGTATTGTATTTTGTATCTTATGTGTTTACCTTTATTTGATGTGCTGTTATGGTCTTATATACTTAGACCGAATAAAGATGATAAAATGAATGAAGAAACGAACATTGTTTAGTTGACAGAAGGGCAGCCGAACATGTAAGATGTGCTATACAAGTCATTGGGTACAGACATTCCATAGTTTATGCACAACATGTTCTTGTAAATGGGGGTAAAATAGGAAAAAGAGGAAACGTTTAGGGCAATGAGGTGTGCACATAACACGTTGAAAGCGACACATTACTATTTGGGTGGCTTTGGCACAAGGTTGTCGTGAACATGCAAGATGAGATGGCAGGCGGCATATGGCAGGGTACATGCCTAGATACTGCCAGGGGAGGGAGGAGTGTGGTCATTCTGTTGACAGTAGCAAGCTGTGGGTGTGTTAGCGTTTGGTGTTGTAGTAGTAGTAAAGGAACCAATACAACAAGCAGGAGATGTGGGAGTACATAAGTTTCAGTTGTTACAGAGGCAGTATATACAGAATGCACATTTTAGTAGCTTATATTGTCAATTAGTGTGAGGTGAAGCACATGTACCAGAGGTGAGTGACTGAGAAGTGGACCGAAGGGAAAAAGTTAACTATAGATTGGTCTAGAAGGTAGATCAGTGAAAGGTCAGATTTTCCTTTGCCTAACATAGGGCTTAGTGGGAAATGTTTTGCATGGGAATGGTATTGATGGGAAAGGGATAGCAAATGGTCTGAGTTGATAATGATCTGAATGGGGGTGAACTGACGTATCATGCCCCATTGTTTGTGTATTCCTTTTTTCTTTGTTAGAATAATTACAATCACACATTAAGTGTATGCCTGCCCAAACATCAGTGTGTGTTCCTTGTTTTTTTTATGAATTTGTTTATTTGTTTAAATAGTGAACCAGACCCGTGCTGGCAGCAGAGCACTTGTCATAGGAGCAAAGGGTTAAACATAGCATATAGTTATAGTTATATTGTGTGAAAACTGGCTGAGGGGCGCCCAGTGAAAATAGAGTATATGATGTGACCACTAGCCCAGTCTGAGGTGAGGTGGAAATAGTCTTAAGGTCCCAGAAGGCTAACTAGCCCTCGTTTTACTTTGAAGGGATGCTGGAAGTGCAGACTTAAAGTTCTTTCATTAAAAAATCAAACAAGGAATTCATCCTGCTAGATAGAGGGATGGAGCTTAAAATTTCGGGAGCAATTGCAGAAAAAGATTACTTCAGAGTTATTGTCTTTTCTTAAAAAGAGGTTTCAAGCCAGAGCGAGTCACTGCTATGCAGGCAGTGGGAAACTCTTGAGATGGTGAGTTTTAGTCAAGTAGTTAGCTAGCTCACCATGCAAGGTCTTATGAACAATACAGGCCAAGCTAGAAATTATTCTGGCCTCTATAGAAAACTAACGTAGAGAGATCAAGATTGGGGGGCAGAGGGCGGGGTGTTATAATATCTTTTGGGTCCTGATAGCTGAACTATGGCATTCAGTGCAGCTTTTATAGGAGCCTGGTGGTTCTAGGTATTCCAGACAGGGGGAAATTGCCCTAGTAGAACCACTAAAGGATTCGAATTTGTAACACTATTTTGAAGACTTCCACCGGGATTAAGGAATTGATTCTCCTGAGAAGTCTGGTTTTATATTGTGCTCCTTTTGCAAAATAATTCATGTGACAGTGAGGAGTCAGATTTGTGGTCAGGACACAGCCCAGTGCTTCAGCGCTTCGAGAGCAGAAGGATTAAAGTCTAGCAGGTTAGAGGCAATAAAATATATGTTGTACTGGGGTGTTGTTATGAGAAAGTGAGAACAGTAGGTAGGGAAAACAGAAAGAATTTTATTTTGGGGGCTGAGAGGGCTATGTTTCAGATGTGTTGTCATCCACAACCTTAGGTCCCCTGGAGCTTTTGCTAGACGCCTACATCCTCTGGAGAAGTGACTTTCAGATACAGCTGAGCATCATTAGCATACAGATTAACAGTGCTGTTAGATTGTCCTAAGAGGGAGCTGAGGGGCTCCGTAGATACATTGTAGAGCGCTGAGGAGAAGACTGAGCATTGAGGGACTTCTTATTTAAGTGGAATGGGGCAGAAAAGATTAGTTAAAACTTTCGCCTAGTGTGCACAATTACCAGATGTGTTTCAGACCGTTGCAAAACAGTGCCACTGACCCCAATCCCGATTTCAAAGATTTTATGGCCGTCTTAACTGCTGCTGACAGTTCAAGAAGAATGAGAAGGCACAAGCCAACATCATTTAGAATGTTCGGTGCATCACCCTCAATCTCTATCAGCCCGATGTCAATGCTGCAACTGGATCTGAACCCTGAATTAAACTTATCCATACTGTTTTCATCTAAATATTTTTAATTGCTTCTCGATACAACTATCAAATAATTTTTCAAGAGGGGGTTGGTACAGGGTAGAAGCTGTTAAGATCTTCAAGGATTGTGCAAATTTTCTTCCGAGGAGAGAGTTTTTCTGATGATATTTCAAGCAGGACTATACCTTGAGTCACGGAGGAAGTGATCACGTTTATCATGGAGGAAAAAAAGGACGTATTTACATCTTTTGGAATTTCAGCAGGAATCGCTTTAGAAAACTATGAGGAAGGGTTAATGTTAGTGAGTGTGTTTATCAAGTCATGTTGCATAATCGATGTAACAGAGAGCCAGTCTTCTGATATTTTGTGGATAATGTTCTTTGAGGGTTATTAACTACTGTGGTCAAGAGAGAAAGCTCAATATTTTTTACTTTTCTATGAAGAAATGGGAGGATTTTTCAGAATTTTCTTTATTACTAGTAATAGCTAGAGTGCCTGAGGGCTAGTACCCTTTTTGGAGATGTTGGAAACTTTCTTGCATCGATTTCGTGTGGTTGTGATCACCACTCTGAAAAAGGAAGCTGTAGTCCCATGGATACGTGTTTGTATTCCTTGCATTTATGTCTGAGAGATTCAAGATTATGTTTTGAATGGTTTTGCCACCACATTTGTTCAATGTGTCACTGTTCCAATGTAGAACTAAAGTCACCAAGTCCCATAGTGTCTCCCCCAGTGGCGTTTACTATGCAGTCTGAATTTGCTTCAAAATCGTTATGTGTTTTTGGTGCCCCATTGTGTGTCACTCCTTGACTCAGATGTAAGCATTCATCTATCCCACTGCACGTGCTTGCCAGTCCAAGAATGAGTGTATCCTGTGCCCCAGAGTCCATGTCTCTTCTCCCTAGATGTAAGTCCTGCACTACATGTGCATCATCTGTCCATGGGTATCTCGAGTCACTCCTTATCCCTTTCCCAGTGTATGCGTTGCCATGGCTACGCTTCCTGTGTCACCGTAACTCAATGTTAATGTTCAGTGTCCGAAAAGGAATGTGTGCATCTCCCATTAATGCTCTCGTATAGTTAGGAGTGCAGTGTTGCTTGATGTCAGTAATGATGACAGGCTGTGAGTGTCCTGCGCCAACCATGACCATGTAGATATTTAATATCCCATTAAGAAAGATCTGCATTCTGGGCAACTATCCGCTGTCCCGGTCTCTGACACGACTAGGACCAGGATATCTGAGAGAAATAGTATCCCTTTTTTTTGATGGTCTGTGATGAGGATGGTCAAACAGGAAGGTCATGAGTGGACACAAGTGTGGTGTAATCTGGGCCTTAACAGCAAGAAATGCTAAACTCAGAGACAGGCAATTTAGTGAGGGCTAGGTTTTGTGAGGGTAGTTTGTATGGTTTGGGGGGGTCGGCTGGGGTAGTTTTCAGGGCTGGGGGTCGGAGTAGTTTTCAGGGCAGGGGGTTCGGAGTAGTTTTCAGGGCTGGGGGTTTGGGTAGTTTTCAGGGTGGGGAGTTCGGGGTAGTTTTCAGGACGGGGTGTTTGGGGTAGTTTTCAGGGCGGGGGTTCGGGGTAGTTTTCAGGGTGTGGGTTAGGGTAGTTTTCAGGGCGAGGGGTTTGAAGTAGTTTTCAGGCCCTGGGGAGTAGTTTTCAGGGCTGGGGGAAGGGGGTTGTTTTTTAGGAGGGGTGTAGTTTTAGGTGTCAGGGCGGGGGCTTGGTTGACCATTCTAGGGCTCAGGGCGGGTGGCAGGGATAGTAATATTTTTTAGGGCTTAGGGGGGCTGGGGAGATTTTAGGGCTTGGTGGGTCTGGGTAGTTTTTAGGGCTCAGGGGGAGGTTGGGGTAGTTTTAGGACTTAGGAGAGGTTAGGGTAGTTTTTAGGACTGGAGGCATTGAAACTTCTAGGGCTCGGAGGGAGAGGGTTGGTTTTCAGGAGGGAGGGGGTAGTTTTAGGACTCAGGGCGGGGTCAGGGGTAGGGGGTTTAAGACTTACCTGTCAAGTCTTAACCACAGATATGTCTTTACCATACATGCCTTAACAGCGCATAATTCGTTGTAAAGGCATGCGTGGTAAAGGCATATTTGTGGTTAAGACTTGCGTTGTTGAGACTGCGTGGAACCGGCATGCGTGGTAAACGCATGCGTGGTTCCATCACGCAACCATATGAATACTACTTTTGGTTTGAGGTGAGCCTTGCTTGCATGGCCTGGTGAGGGAGTCCTTGGCGGACCCTAGAAGAGGTGACACAGATGGGTCACAAGAGTTAGAGTCTATTAACCCTGATGATGCTCTCCTGATCCGCTAAATGCACAACAAAAGCCACCAAAGTGTATTCTTATATCATGAATCTCCTAAGGAAGCCTAAAACCCTGTGAAATTATTTGTACTAGAAAGTGAAGCAGCTCTGCTATTCAGTTTCCCCTTTTTCCAGAAAGCACTTTCACTTAGGAGATAGAGAAAAGGTAAATTAAATGAGTGTAGGAGATGAGCCCAATACTTATGGCACGGATCCGGATTGCCTTCATTACACTCTGAAACCAATTTTGAATCAAAAGTGTTCAATATTCTGCAAAATTTTAACATGCTTTCATACCCCGAATATAATTGCTACCATATTTTTCCTCCAAATAGAGAAACAGTCTTGATTGCTAGTTTCCCAATTACTGGGCTTATAATGTGCAGCGAGAACGTAATCTACCCCGGGCCATTATTTGTCAGGCCATTGTACGCGGCATTTACAGTAGACGTGAGATAACCAATACATATTAGCCCGCTAATATTAACCGAAAGGCATTCAAGGTTAGGAATGACTGCCTGAATGAGTGCGGATAGTTTACTACAATGGAGGCTCAAAATCACATCACGAAAAGTAGATGAGGAAAGGCGCAGTAGTAATAGATAGTTCATAAAATGTCGTAGGGTTCATTTTGAAGATAGTGTATAACAAGGGCCACTTCGGGAGATTCATTTTCTACGTGATTCGCTCTTTTAGCAGACCCAGGAGGCCTGCTCAGTACCGTTATCGAAGAATAAGGTAAGTCGGTGCACAGGCTCATCTAAAGGACTTTTTCATAGATAGCAACGTGAGCTTTGAGGGACAGATACTTTTCACTTTAGTTGGCTGATAACTCGGCAAGTCCATAAAAACCGTGGACAATTTGCACCCGTAATCCAATCACATATTATATTACTCAGCCAAAGAAAAGAATGATTTTCACGATAACGTGACTTTCAATGAATCGCCCTCATGCTTAAGAAATATTTTGTTTAAAGGAGGCTTAACGAAGGCCCCATGAGCTTTCCTGCTAAAGATGTCTTTCCGTAGAACAAAGTTCATTTGTTTTCTTCAGTTACAAGAGAACATTCTTTTTGTGTTTGTAAAGACATTTTTTTATTCCCTTGAAAAGTATAGTTGTTAATTGAAAGGGAAAAAATAAACAAACGGCTCGCGCATATAAATCCGTCGTACTGGAGTCGGCCACTCTATACAAAGATTAACTGTGATTATAAGAGTCTGCACTTTCGATAAATATATTTCACATAGAAGAGAGATGAAATACAGCAAAAACATGTAAATACTACGGGGCTTATTTACAACATGCGTCATTTTTAACATGGGAAAAGTGACGTAAGTGTAGCACAAGGGGCTTGTAAATAAGCCCCTACATGCATTAATTAACGGTGTGTTACCTGAGTAGAAGACTCCCAAGGGCCTTCATTGTTAACCAACCAAACACAACTACGTTTGATTAAAAAACATAACCATCGTTTCACATTTTGAAGATGTTTCTCAGAGGACTAGAGAATATACTCAAACTTCCAGGAAATAATACCGACACGTATCCATTCGATCAAAAAACATTCTTCCGGGGCACAGATTCATCCCAGCCGTTTACGCGATTCGCCAAGGGCCGTGAGATTAAGTGTTGTGATTTTATGAGACTGAAAATCAATTAGAACCGCAGATCAGGTTCGGTATGTGTTTGCTTTCTCCTTTATAGATGTGCTTATTTATTCGGGACATAACATTTTAAATACCACGCTATCATGGAGGGAGGCAGCGGGAATAACGTGTTACTGGCGTGCTGCCACAGCCCGAGCTTTGCCACGGCCACCGTCTCTCAGGGTGATAATAGCACAACCGTCTGCTTAAAAGGTGAGCATCACACAGATGAAGCAAGGGTGACCTGCTGGGACCACCCTATCCACAGCAGACAGCTTACACAAAGGGTCTTGGGTTTTCTGTTGCCATTCAAGGGGCGGTTCAAGCACTGGGCGATGAGTGGCAGAAGTGCCACACGCTCACGGAGCACACTAGTTTGGGCCCTTTTTGAAGTAATGTTAGGAGTGCGTTATAATCATGGTTAGTTTGTACTCACATAAACTCTGTGTGACTAATATATGAAGAGAAGAAAGAGGATTACAAGATGATTATGTATCCTCATGATTTAACCAGACTTTCATGTGTATTTACAAGGGGGTGAATTAGTATTGTGTGTAGGAATAACAAAATACATGTGTTTATTGATTACTTAAATATTACACTCCTAACCCTTAGGGGTATATTCACAAGAATGTGTGCTAAACATCTCCAAAAAATGTTAACGCAACTTCACACATCGCAGCCGATTGCGGGAAAATAACCCCGTGTTAACATGGAATTCACAACACGGTGGTACCATGCGATAGTCCCCCGAAAACGCGGTCAATGTCCGCGATACAATCACCGCGACCATGATAAAAACACAAACCGCAACGCGAAAAAACATGCGATGGGCCAAAGCGCGATAAGGAAATCAGCGATAAGCAGCAAGAGGCCAGCAAAACCCACACGTAATGCGGGAAAAAGCACAAGAACAGCATACGGAAAATGCCACCACAAACGAAATCAACTGCGGAGTACCACAGACGCACCCTGACCGACTGCAGAGGACAACATGAACCCCACAATCCCCACGGAGGAACACCCAGGAATACAGGGCAGGTGTGGAAGGGCAATGAGAAGAGGAAGAGGAAGACGGGGTACAGTCTACAGGAAAACCACATGATCACCACGGATGAGACAGAACACCACCACCAACTGTACGTCACCTCCAACGTGTCATTGGCAACAAAGAGGCAAAGATGGCACACCACCTCGGACCATGTGAATACCACCGCATGGCAGAGGAGGACAATGGAAGAGCACAAGAGACGCTGGACTGATGTGAATGGCAAAACCAAGCAGAAACCCGCTGCCAACACGAAAGCAGCAACGCACCCCGGAGGAGGGGGCCAGCAGAACACCAGGAGCTGAATGACATGGAGAAGATGGTGGCCACATTCACCAGTCTGGAGACGGTGACATGAGTTGGTGATTTGGACACTGCCCAACATGACCCAACATCACATCAACATGGTGCGTAGCGACCTGGGAGTGAGGGGACGGGTGGAGATGGGCACAATGGCACACATGCACAATCAAGCAGGGCACACTGCACACCCACAATGACTCTGGTTCATGTCCCTGATCCCACAGGAACACTCCAGCACACACACAAACACCAAGTAGTCCCACGAACAGCCTGTGCCCAAGGGGCACCCACCCAACACATCAACAGTCACACAACCAACACATGCCCACGTGCGAACATGCGAACATGCACATACGTCAGCCACACTGACAATGCAAGAGACACCACATGACCAGTAGCTTGGCTGCAGTCCTATCATCATGGCAATGTGCACGGCACGACACTGAGGTGGCTGAGTGCGGACAACACCCGAACAGGAGCAGGTCACACTCGGACACAACTACCTGCACAAACAACCCCTGACGTCAACGACACATCTGCGGACAAATCAGGCCCAAGAGTCACAACTCGACAAAGAGCACAAGTTACCCAAGTCTGCAACATCTCAGCACCCTGGAAGCACAGAACTGACAGGCACACCGCATGAAAGGGATCAGTGGCAGACAAATCAGAGCCGCAGGAGCGAATCACCCACCGTGCAGCATACGCACATAAGTATAAGTGCACCTCGACATTGACAACATCCCGGTACAAACAGCAACACCTCCACAACAGAACACAGGACACAACTGGTGCCGCAAATGTGCACAACATGGCAAATCACATCTGGCACAGCAGGAAACTGTGACATGACAATGTACAACTACAACCTGTAACCTGCAAATATGTTTTATTCACACATGCTGTGCCTGTGGACCTTTTGTACTGTCCCATGATTGCCAGGGACGGCCACAATGTGACGTTCTCATGAGAAGAAATTGTTAATGATGGTGTTCCTACGGGCCAATCCTGCCGCAGCTGCAGTGGGATGTGGGCCACCTGCCCCATCGTCCCCATCATCGTCCGGTACTTCTGGAACTGGGATCCATGGGGCATTGGTGCGTACACAGATGTTGTGCAACACACAACATGCAACGATCATCTTGCACACGATGTCTGGGCTGTACAGGAGCCTTCCACCTGTGACGTCCAGGCACCTGAAACGTGACTTCAAAACGCCAAATGTGCGTTCAACGATGCCCCTGGTGCGTATGTGGGCCGCATTGTACTGCCTCTGGGCGGGTGTGTTCGGGTCTCGGAGGGGTGTCATCATCCAAGGGCAGAGTGCATATCCTTGATCACCTGGGACAGTGCAGAGAGAAAGAGTCAATACTTGGTTCGGCATGATGTGATGGCAGGCCCACTGATCCAGTGATGCCTGTGCTGGCTGTGTGTGGGGTGAGTGTAAGCCACCCCTCAGGGAGTAGCTGGTGCTGGCAACAACTCCAACAGTCATCAGGCACTCAGAAATGCAATGTCAGAACAACAAGGGAGCATGACTTGAGTCGCACAGGGTTAGTGGCCCCGGATGCACAGCGGCCGACACGGGCCTACCACCACGGGACGCTGACCTGCGGGAGACTGGGGTAGGGTCATGAGGGCAGTGCAGGGTCTCGAATGTCTCAGAGGTGCCTTCCACGGAGTGTCTCGGGGGAGAATGGGAGGTGTATCCCCAGGGCATGATGCAGAGGGCACATGCCAGCTGTGACCGGCAACATGGTGGATATGAATGCCACAGACTCATGCCAGACACCAAGTCCGTACCTGCCCGTTGCTGATGACAACCCCCAGGCCACAGGCTCAGACACCAACGATGTCCCGCCGGAGGCTGACGGTCACTCACGGCGCACAGGGTTAGTGGCACCAGGTCAGTCCTTGCTACTGGTTGACCTCCTCCGTAACTGTGATCCGTGTTACCACCGGACTGTGACGCATCTCCCTCTCAGTCCTCCCCCTGCGTACACTGGCATGGACCCTGCCATTGATCAATGATGACTCAGTTCAGGATGTGGGACATGCTGGACTGCAGTGTAGCTGGGCTGCAGCGGTGGAGTATGTCAACGAATGGGGACCCCTGGGGGCCTGTGTCACGGAGGACAGCGATGGCCTGAGGAGGCCGCCAAGGTCACAGGCATGGATCTTGGAGCTAGCACCGGCATGTGGTGGGCCCTCTTTGACACACGACGGTGTCGGCAGGTGAGCAGTGCGGCCTTGGAGCGCTGGTGCGGGCAGGCCTGGTCTGGGTATCAGCGTCCTGGGATGCAGCAGGCGCACAGGCTCGCAGGCCTCGCTGCTCACGGCATCGGCCTCGTGGCGGACTGCGAGGCGCCACCCTGGCAGTGACGTTGGCCTTTCCGGGAGTGAACCACGCTCTGCGCCACAGGGTTTTTGTCCACACCCCTGCGCAGGCCTGGTGTACTCCGGGCCCACCCACTACGCTCACGCACACAGGGGGGGACGCAGCGAGCGACATTTCCGCGATCTGACCCACGGCCTGGGGTGACATGGTTGCGTCCACTGTTCACTACTCTCCAGTCACCAGCAGTTGATGTCTGCATGGACATATCTGTGGTTTGCATACCCATGTCTGTCCAGCACATCCACGCCTCACTTGTCGTTGTGTACATTCCCATTCACAGGTCACTTGCATCCTTCGCACATGGCTGCATTCCGCATCTCCACACGTTCAGCTGTTGTGTGGCTGTGGTGCCATGATATAGCTGTATTGTGTGCAGGGGAAGCCCAGGATCCCCATGGAGTTGTGTTGTCATGTCTGGTAGGTGGGCATGTTGATTGACATGTTGTATGTGGTTTGGTCCCGTGTGCATTCCCACAGTTGTGCATTGTGTGATGGTGGCTTTGAGGTGTGTGGTGTGTTGATTTGGCACTTACCAACGAGCAGTCCAGTTCCATAGATGCCATCCTGGAAGCGCTGGTTGATGATGGACTGTCGGAAGATGTAGGAATCGTGCACACTGCCTGGGTAGTTTGCGACGCCATTGGTGAACATTCCCCGGTGGTCCACTATTGCCTGCACATTGATGGAATGCGTGTGCTTTCTGTTGCGGTAGTGGTGTGCAGTATCCGCAGGGGCACAAGTGGGACATGTGTGCAGTCAATGGCCCCCAACACGTGTGGGAAGCTAGCAAAGGTGTAGAAGCCTTGCTTTGTCTCCAGCTGTTCCTGCGCAGTGTGGGGAAGTGAAGGTACTGGGGTATGAAGCTGATGATGGCATCCAGGGCAGGTGTGATGAACTTTGATAGGGCTGGCTGTGAGACTCCTCCGACTCTGGCAGTTGTTGGTTGGAAGGTACCAGAGGCCAACAGGTGCAGCACAGCCAGCAGCTTTGTCTGCGGAGGGATGTTGGTTCTCCGCTGGGTTGGGACCGTCAACCTGTGGGCGATGTGGGTCATGATGCGGATGATTGTTGTCCTTTTGAGCCTGTAGTGGGCGACGACTTCCTCGGGCGTTAGGTCTCTGTGAGACTGGTGCGTTTTCGGTAGGTCCGCTGTCTTACTCTGCGCTGCCTCTGTGGTGGTCCGGGGGGTGTGGGTCCGGGTCCTGGGGGGGGTGGCGGTCCTGGGGGTGGTGGCGGTGGGTGTTGTGGCCCTATTGGGGCTCCGAGCTGCATGATGAGTAGCTCCATGGCGTCGTTTGTTCTTCGGGTTTGGCTGTGTGCGGGGCTCTGTTGCCTACTGCAGGTAGTCATCCGGCTTTACACCAGCAGAAGGCAGGTGTTAAATACCTGCTGCTACCGCGGCTTATCGCGTGGTTTTGACTCGCATCGCAGATCTGGCAGTTCGTTGTGAAAGTGGTGTAGTGGTGTTTTCATGTGTTTTTGCACGGGAACGCCTACTCTGCATCTCATTAGGGTTAGTTGGTGGTGTCCTCCCTGGGGATAAGTTTTGGGGCAGTTATCGCGGGAATACTGGCGATGTCTGCAGTTTGCACCCGCTTGTGAATGGGATGTTAAATCTATCTCCACTTTTGATGCGTTAAGGTGGGGATAACTCGGACATAGGTCCTTGTGAATATGCCCCTTAGTCTGTTAAGGCATGACACTCATAACTGTTTAAATGTGCTGAAAGTATTTCTTAGTTGTTTGTAGAAAGTGTGCACATAATGTAACCTGTGCATTGTTAATTTAGCCTAACTGTAGGCCTGAAAAGCGATCTCTAATTAATTTTTCAGCTAACGTTTAAATTCATATTTTGCTTGTATTGTGGAATGTTGCATGTATCTTGTGTTCCCACTGCAGTTGGACAAGACTTCATTAGTTGAGAGAAAGAATTATTGTTCTTAGTAGATAAAGAGGCCAGAGAAGGAGAAAAGCGATATCGGATGGAGGACAAGTTCACGTGGGAGAAGAAGATGGCACCAAGGAAGTATGAAATATTTCAGCGTGTGAACATGGAGGCAGAGAAAGGAAGCCAGAGGCTGCTGGAGATGGAAATTTACTAGTGGCACGATGGGAGGTGCCTTAATTCGGTGATTGCTGATATTATAATTTAGTTAGGGACAGCTGACACTCTGCTTTAAGACGCTTCATCTTTGACTTTGTGGCTTCATGTTACTTGACCCTGGTTGGAGTTACTTCTTAAGAAGGCTCTAACAGCTGACACCTTTTCTTTCATACTTTTTCCTAAAATTTCTCTAGACTAGGATTCCCATTTTAAGGTAGTGTTGGGATAGTTAAGGATTTATAGGACTTGTACCTAAAACTTGATGCCATCCAAAGTGCATTTTTGTCTTTTGATAACATATGTTGCAGTGATCGAGTTAGTTGTTTTCTTTTTGCTGTACCATCTCAATCGGTTTCGGAGATTTAGCTTCATTCTGTTTACTTTGTATTTTTACACCATAATGCTTCGATTGGTGTATATTAATCTGTTTCAAAATTTGAATTGAACAAACTAACTTGATTTTGGCTGTTGACTTGAATTTTATCTGGAAGTTTGGAAATTAAACTTTAGGTATTTCAAAGGAGTTTTCTCTTTACCGCTCATGCTGCTGAAAAAGAACCATCGGTCTAAAGAATTTAGGAGTATGGGTTCCAGCTCTCCCAATTGCATGCTGCATCCCTACAGCTACCCCAGATACCGAAAAGGTGCAACCACAGAGCTACACTCCTTCTCCTGCCCCTATACCCCACGTATACGAAACTACCTTCAGGCGCAACCTGCAGACCCTGAAGACCACGGTACTTGGGAGCCAGACTGGGACCTCCCCCCGCCCTCCCTCCTATTTTTCCATCATCCCCGCAGAGTCTGGACCTGACCGCTGCCCACCAGCGATGCCCCTATACTCAGCCACAAGGGAGCTTTGAGACACAGAGCGTGAAGCAGCGCATCATGCCATACTATCAGTCCGATAGTATGGCATGATGCGCTGCTCCAGCACAGTACCAACCATTGAATACGACCTCCTGCTAAGTGTACCAGACATTGAATAAGTGTTACGTGCTCTAGAGCATCAGTTATGTCATTGTAAGAATGATGGCTGCTGGGCGTTCTGGAACTCTTCTTCGTGAAATATTCCACACAGCTGTTTGTCAGTTGCTCTGGGAGTTTCATGGAGAGGGTCCTTTTCCAGTGGGCTCCACTATTTCATGAATAAATTCCATTTGATCATACCTTTTGCTCCTGTATGGTCATTCTTAACATATTGGTGACGAGGATGGGATTGAGCTGTGCCAGAGGAGCTCACACTGTGACCCTGTTACGGAAATCTGCTGTCGACGTGCTAGCATCACCCAAAATTTGCTGTGTGGATAAGCTCCTGCTGAAACCTCTCGGGAAGACTACTGGTGAACTCTGAAGATGTGTTGCGGCACTTGCTGTGAGTGTGGTGAGGCTGATTCACTGGGTGAGAGACAAGCAGTTAGCTCGAGCACAGCAGCCTAGTGCGCATTTCTCTCTGGTGGCAGTTTGTTGTACCGTCCTATGTACATGTGCGCACTGTCAGCAGCAGCCTCAGTAACGGTCAGTACAGGCAGCAGCTTCGACACAAGGCCAGGCGGACGCACGTCATCACGTTATGTGATGTTGTGGGGACCATCTTTAATTTAACTTCGCCGAGTGCTCGTTCTGACGCTGGTCAGCCTGCATCTACGGTGACAGGCACACCTTGTGTATTAAAAAGAGGAAATTACATGCGCCTGCATTTTCAATGACAGGCACATCTTTCAGCAGCAGTCTATGCTTACCTAAGTGGTGAGAGTTATCTCACTACAGCTGGTTTTGCACTTATCTGCAAAAAGGGGAGCAGATTTTTCCTGTGCAATCGGTGACAGGCACACCAGATACCTACTTCTGTAATTCTCTTCTGGGGCAAAAGTAAAAAATAAACACATTGATATATCACTCTACCAGTTCAGGCATTTGCTGTAAAATATCTCTACTTTAAAAGTACCTGGTCTTCTCTGGTTTGGTAAAACATGGCATCAAATCAGTGCTTCATACAATTAACACCATTTTTACAACAAACAGGAAGCCCCCCATGAAGTGGAAGAATCGGTTGCGTACTTTTGAGAATTATTTGGTTGCTGTGGATGCAATTAAATTTGAACCCATAAGAAAACAAGCTTTAATATTTAGTCATTTAGGCCAAGAAGGCCAACAAATTTTCGCTAATCTCCCAGAACTGGATACACCTTTGGATCTATTTGGTCAGTGGGATGAGTACACAGAAACAATTAAAAGGTTAACAAAGAAGTTTTTGGAGGAACCAAGTGTACTTTTGGAGAGATTTGACTTTTTCAAGAGAAAACAGGTGGCTGACAAGAGCATTGAACTGTTTGTTTCTGCTCTTAGGTTTCTAGCTTCTAATTGCAACTTCGGAGAGACTTTAGATATGTATATAAGAGATCAGCTTGTTTATGGTTGTAGTGAGAAAAAAATACAAGAGCGTTTATTGGAGTGCAGGGATCCTACTCTTTTAGAGGTTGTAGAAATTGCAAAAGGTATTGAGCATTCGCTGGTCTCAACTAAGCTTATGGCTGAAGATCAAACAGCACTGAAAGTTAAAGAGTCTGATACTTTAAGTTTACTGCAAGTAAAAGATAAAAAGTCTGGCTTCCAGCATAAAAGTCTAATTTGTCATGCTACTGCTGTGGTTCAAAATCACATTTAAGTAACAATGCCAATTGTCCGGTGGTGGGGAAGCGCTGTGTTAAATGCAAGAAAATGGGTCATTTTCAAACAGTGTGCTGAGGGGGACAGAAACAACTTAGGGTTAACTGTGTGGTTATGAAGATCGATGAAGTGGTAAGTAATCAAAGGGAGAATGGATCACTTGTACCTGCATTACAACAAGGGTCAGATGTGTTGACCAACTTAAAAACCCTCATTCACGTACAGGAATGATGGAGCGGTATATCTTTATTCTCCGCTTCTCATAGAATGTGAAAGCATCATCATCGGGTCTTTTTTGACAATATGCTTTCCTACACCTGGAGGTAGACCAACTGGTGATTACAGTAGTGATCAGTGATAATATGAAGTAAAGTGCGGTGAGTTAAAATTGCCTACCCCTCCTTCCCAAAGAAACTTTATTCGGTTGGAGAGGAGGCAAGGTTAAAAACGAGGGCGGTGCGCTTATAGAAATGTTACTATTCTATAGCACCTTGCTGTCCATTTGGGTGGTCGACATGTTTCAGCCCGTTGTTTGCCCTAACGGGTCGGGGGGCTTTCTTCAGGACCTATGCAGAATGTGAGGTGGCTAATTAAGCACCTTATAAGGGCAGGTAAGTGACTCACCCTTCTTCTTAATCGTTACTGGTCATTAGTACCTATAACTGGGATGAGAAAACATTCATGGTAATGCCATAGATTAATTGTACACATCAACACAACTCCCAATATGGATACTTTTATGAGGATGCTGCAAACCGTATGTTACATAAACAGTGAACAGTATTCAATTAGCGGAGTATTTGTTTTCGCTACTCCAGGTGAAACGTAAAAACAAAAAAACAAACATAACTCACAGTCTTAAAATGGCAGAAAATGTGACATTTGTGTACAGGCCTCTATTGGTGATACGGATGGATTAACATTTAAAAGTCATCCTGTACCGACAAGTTTTGTCTGCACCAGTGGATCGCAAGGTTGCATAAATATAGTGACCACTTGGTTGCGGCTGGGGAAGGAGAGGTTTGAAAAAAGGACTCGTATTGTTTGAATTTTTCAAAAAATTAGCGGGAAGTCATTCCGCGCATCGCTTTTTATCTACTTAGATGTTATTGGCGCTGCACAGGGATAAGTAATAGTACATACTGTATCATTGGGTGTGTGAACGTTTTCGTGAAGGGTGGGAAGACATCTCTTATTTCTACGAAATCAACTGTTAAGGGGGGAAGCTTCAAGCCTTTGCTTCGTTCTATTGTGTCCAATATCGGCGTACATTTATCGTTATGTTGACGCTTTCCTAAATAGGCATTAATGTGTATTCAGTATGTGCTCAAAGTTGGTCAACACATCTGACCCTGGTTGTAATACGGGTACAAGTAATCCATTCTCCCTTTGATTACTTACCTTTGTCAGGAAGCCGAATGGATCTCAGCTTCTTTCTCCCTCCTTTGATTATATACGATGGATGAAGTGGCCCATGACGTATCAAATGAATTGTCTAGCATTGCTTTAAATTTTGAGCTGAATAAGGTACAAACCACACAAGCCAAAGGCCTGTTATGTGATGCTTCAGTCGGTGATGTAACACTTATTTTGATGGCAGATTCTGGCGCTCCCATCACCATATTATCGGCTGCAAAAAAAATTAAGTTATGGGGACATAGTAAGAAACTAGAGCCTCCAGATGTCAATCCCAAAACATTTTAGGAGCAGGACATCAATATGCTTGGGTACTTTGTGGATGTTCTGACATGCATGCGTTAGGAAAGCCACTACTAAAATATATGCAGCATTAAATGAACGAAATCTGGTGGGATGGCAAGATTTAGCCAAATTAGGGCTGATGTTGGTACCTGGGTCTAATACACCTGTTATGGTTGCACCGATGCAAATTTCATATCAGGGAAAATAATCTGATGATGGCAAGAAACAGATCACGTTGGAGTTTCCAGAAATGTTTAGTGATGAAGTTGGTCACATCACTAAATTTAAACATCACATCATGTTGAAATCTGACGCTATTCCAGTAACACATAAGGTGAGACCTGTTCCACTAAGTGCACGAGATTAAATTAAAAAAACACTACAAAAGTTAATTGAAGATGGTATGATCACTGAAACCCATTCTTCTGAATGGGTCAGTCCAATTGTTATTGTCAGAAAAAGGTCAGGAGAAGTTCGGTTTTGTGTGGATTTAGGCATACTTAACAAAAAATAGATTGTCATCCTCTCCCATTAAGCACACTGGGTCACTGTGCACTCTCCCTCCTATGAGCTGAAACCCTGCCCAGTAATATGGCACTGATTCCTAGCATGGTGCTGATTGCTTCTGGGACTTGAGGGAACCTACAGTTCTTCCCAGTCTTTTCCCTACCCTGGAATTCAGTCACAGCGAGCCGGGCCCTACCAGTTGTTGTACTACAGCATGTGCCAGTGGCTAGTGCTGGAGGAGTAGACCTCTCACCAGGTGTGGCCAGCGACCCCCACTACTGTCGGGATTCCAGCACCGGGAGTGCCTTCACCTCCTGACAAACTCCATTAGTTGGTGGCTCGCCCTGCCACCATAACCTTGGACCTGATTTGAACACTCAGAATGGGCAGATACTCGAAGAAAAAAGAGGTACCGGACCCTAGCTCCTCTCCTGACACAAACCTGACTACCATGGATGCAATGACTTCAAGTGCGGTGCCTCCATCCCAAGTCAATCGGTGGGCACCCTAGACACTATACTAGAGGCCTTAGCTGCATCAAAGTAGGCAGTTGAGCTGAAAATTGAAACAGTGGCTGCCGACATCATGCTCCTAAGAGACGATCACCATCGAGAGAGTCATGGCTACTGAGTACACACTGGAAGAAACCACCCCTGAAATAGTGTCTATGAGAGAGCAAATGAAACAAGTGGAAAACAAAGTCAAGGTTTTAGAAAGTAGAGCTGAGGACGCTGAGAACAGGGTGCAGAGAAACCATCTGCATATCATAGGCCTGCCTGGGAACATGGTCAACTTTCTAGAGACCTGGTTCCGGTATTGCATAGCCCAGGAGGGCCTGTCCCTGTACTATGCATGTGAACATGCTCACTGAGTTACGGCACTACCACCACTACCGGGGTCGTCCCCCAGACTGGTGGTGGCCAAACTCCTACACTGTAGAGATAATGACCATATCCTAGGGCTGGCCAGACAGAAGGGCGACATCATGGTGCAGAACCAAAGAGTGATGCTGTTCCCGGACTTCACCAGAGGGGTCCATAAGCAGCGAGCGTCTTTCATGGAAGCCAAGAAACACCTTGGAAGCCTGGGAATATCATATGCCATGCTATTTCCAGCAAGGTTTTGAGTCACCTATGAGAACGAAACTCTGTTTTTCATGACTCCCCAACTGCTCTGATACTGGCTGGACCAACTTCCACTTGCAGAGGGGGGATCCCAAAATAACGAGAGGGGAGCACCCCGCAGATTCACCAAGAAGCAGGCAAAGAAGAGCACTGGGTCTGTTCCATCTCGTTCTCAGGCACTGCAACTTCAGCAGAGAGTGGTGGAGGTGGTGGTGGCTCTCAATGGTGCCGGCTCCAACCATCCCTCTGTGATGGGAGAAGATGACCCAAGAGACACTGACTCTGACCATGGATCAGCCTCCACATACCGTTCCAGGGACACGTTACCACTGGTCACCCCTGGCAGCTCAGATGAGATCATTTGATTACTATTGTAATGTTATGAGGGCATGATTTCCAGAATGCGACCAAGAGGGCATGCAGCTTATGCTTGTCTGGCGATTGCCTGATTGCTGGCCCAACCGTGAGCTCATTTACCTTGTCTGCCCCTAGGATGGTTTAATCTGAAACCGGGAGGTGGCGGGACTGGCGTGACTGGCGCAACAGCCCAGCATTAACGTGTGCGAGAGATGCTTGCACACAAGTTGTATGTTTGTTCGGATGGGGATTCATTTCCTCTTGTCCTGGGGTAGGAGTGTTGGGGTTTTGGATTGCAAATGTTAGAGGTATGACATTGGCATGACTCTACCCCTCCCGCCCACCTAGTCATTGGAGTGACCATGGGCCCCTATTAATACAGTAGAATCTGTGCTCACCCTTAGCAGATCACCATGTAATTATGAGGTCCTGACATGGCGTCCGCCCTAGCATATAACTGCATTAGCTGGAACATCAGGGGCCTAAATAGTAGGAGACCAAAAGGAACAAGGTGCACACATACTTAAAGAGGAGTGGAGTTCACTTGGCCATACTACAAGAGACCCACCTGATGACTCAATTCAGTCACTTCTGCTTGCTTTTTTATCATGAAAATATTGAGGAAGATCCTTCCTGCCATACCCTTGGATTTAAGGAAGACGGTGGTGTCAGTGTTGATTGCCTCAAGGCTGGACTATTGTAACACCCTTCTCTCCAGTGCTCCGAGGTGCAGCATTAATAAACTTCAAACGGTTCCGAATGCAGCAGTAAGAATACTGTTGGGCATTTCTAAGTTTGATTCGTCTCCACAACCCTGGTCCATCTTCACTGGCTACCTGTGGCCAAAAGGATTCAATTTAAACTATTATGTATTGCGTTCAAATCTCTTAACAAAATTGGGCCCATACAACTGAAGAAATTTCTAAAGCCATACACTTCAAATAGAGCCCTTAGATCTGCGAACTGAGAAATCTAATTGTTCCCAGAGTTAACAAGGCTAGATGAGGAGGTAAGAGTTTCTCGGCCACAACCACCAGCCTATGGAACTTCTTGCCTACCGTGCTGAAGAAAGAATCCAACCTTCTTAGATTCAGAAAGAGCCTAAAAACGTGGCTGTTCACAGCATAATTCCACCTCTCGTTCTACTCTGACCAGTAATATCAAAGGCAGCCCCTAGACACCCCAGGGTATTTGTTGCAGTTTACAAATTTCTCATCATCATGACCACGAAGTAAGAGGTGGCGGGGCCAACTGTCCACGACCTCTTACTTGGCCTTTGCTAGGCATGTCCTAGTCTGGGTTCGTCCACGGGTGCCATTCCAAAGGTTGAATTAACTTATTGACCCAAATGGAAGATATATCACAGTGACTGGCTGCCTTGCAGCCGGGACATAATAATAGCGGGAGTCTATGCCCCTAACTCAGATCAAGGGGGCTTCTTCACTGATCTGTCTGGAGTCGTGGCTCCATATGCAACGCATAACGTAATACTAGGAGGGGACTACAACTTTGTCACGGACCATGTCCTTAACAGAGCTCACCCTCGACTGAGGTATTCCGTGACTTACAGACTGGCGCCGGCCTTTTCGACATGGCAACAGCAATGGGAGTTACTGGACTCCTGGAGGAGACTACACCCCGAGATCAGAGTCTACTCATTTTACTCAAGTATTTATGACTTACACGTGCATCTTGATACTTTCTTGTGCTCCCAGAACTTTCATAGGGCAGTCCAGAACATGAAATACCTGTGTCGATTGGTCTCAGGTCATAATCCAGTGCTTCTCTCCCTAAATTGGAGCAAAGAGCACCCTCGAATACCTGATTGGAGAATATGGGTGGAAACCCTGGAGGACCTTGTGTTCTTACACACTATAGGAGAAGCAATACTTAATTATTTCAGGGACAATGTGGCCACTTCCACTTCACCCCTAATCGAATGGGGCACGTTTAAGGTGTTCATTAAGGGGAGATGGTGGGAGTGAGGCGGACCTTGGTGGGGGAGAGTGAGAGGCAAGAAAAAGCACTGCGGGTCCTGGAGCTGGCTCGGACAGAGAACCCGGGCTTGAAGCAACAAGAGGCCAAAGAACTGCTTATGACTCCCATCAAGAAGTCCACTGTTTTGAATATCGCAATAGTATGATAGGTACTTACGCTGAGCAGGACAAAGCAGGAATCCTGCTGTCCTGGCTAGCAGATCCCACATCCAGCATCTCTTTAAATTTTGAAACAGAGTCAGAAACAGGTGAACGACCAAATACCCAAGAAGGGATAAACAGCAGATTCGCAAGGTACTATACTACGCTGTACACCCCAAAACATGAGCTGCCCCGACAGATGAGCAACTTTATAAACACTGCTGATCTCCAGATAATCACAGGGGAGGAAGCGGAGGCTCTGGGGGGATCCATAGCACTTCAGAAGGTGCAGGTAGAAATTAAGGTCATGGCACAAGGAAGGGTTCCCAGTTCTGAAGGACTACCCTATGAATTTTATGCCGCCTATGCTGACGACTTGGCGGCACAGCTGGTTACTGTTCATACATTGGCCAGAGAGCTGGGACAACTCCCTAACTCCACTTAAAAGGCACTGGTGATTTCACTGCTGAAATTGGAATGCCCCCTCACAATGTTAGGGCGTACCACCCTCTATCCATGTTGAACATGAACTATAACATTATTAGCCGGATATTGGCGAACTCCTTACTCCCCCTCATGACCATACTCATACATGCAGAACAAGCTGGATTCATCTCAGAGCACAACACAGCTACCAACATTTGTAGGCTCCTTGCAGTCCTTGAGGCTGACATCCCTAACAAACACAACACAGTAATCATAGCAGTCGATATTGAAAAGGCGTTTGATAGCCTCCGGGGGGACTTCTTATACCAAACGATGCTGAAGATGGGTGTTGAGCAGGGATTTGTACAATATACCAAGCTATTGTACTCAGCACCTACGGCCCGAGTCTGAATTGGAAAATGTAGGAAGGGGCACTAGGCAGGGATGTCAATTCTCCCCGTTGTTGTTTGCCATGGCTGTGGAACCGTATGCTAGCAGGGCAAGCTCTGGCGCCTCATTCAGAGGTCTGGACATTGGGAGCAGACTTCACCACACAGCCCTCTATGCAGCCGACATGCTCCTGTTCCTGCAAAACGTGGGCGAGGGCTTACCTGGAGCAGTCGCTCTCCTGGAGCAGTTTGGGATGGTCTCTGTCCTCCGTATTAACTGGAAAAAATCTTACTTTTTCCCGTTCTGTTAGGACATGCCACAGCCCCTGGACCTTCACGAGCTGGCATGCAAGGAGTCTTGCCTGAAATATCTGGGGGTTAAGATTTATCATGACCCCCTCCACCTCCTGGAGGGAAATATTGGTGCTGCTCTTCATGGGTTCCATGGCAGTGTGGACTTTTGAAAAACCCTGCCTCTGTCTGTGGCTGGACGTATAGCGGTAGCGAAGATGGTGGTGCTCCCCAGGCTTTTGTATTTCTTCACTACTCTACCCATTGTCGTCCCCTGGAGAATTTTCATGGACCTAAACTTGTTACTGACTGAACTTATATGGGGATCAGGCAGACGCAGGTTGGCTCTGACTAAATTGCAATGAATGACAGTGGACGGAGGCCTGGCCACATCAGATTTCAAGGTGTATTACCTGGCAGCACAGCTACAGTGGTTCACTCAGTTAATTGCATCCCAACTGTACCCGAGTGGGGACATTGATGAAGCGATCCCAAGCTCCTCTGTGCTAATTCAGTTTCTCCTGAACCTCGGCCACCCTCTTAAATGGGGCATTATGGCTTTGCGGATCTTTCACCATTGTTGGCGGCGCAGCCTCCACACTACTCACCAGATTTCCCGCTTCAAGGGCTGGAGCAGGTAGCACCAGGCGCTGCACTGAGAGGACTATCAGACTGGTCCCAATTTGGGGTCACGTGTTTAGGGATCTTTACCGGGATGGGGAACTAATGATGTTTGACAACTTCTAAACTGCATACGAGATGACAAGGGGTCAATTCCTCTTACATCGAGCAGTGGTGGCATCTCTACGCGCCGAGCAACCACCCCCGTCATGTGTACCTCTACGGGCTGCTACAAAGCAGTGACCTGCTTGTACCAAGCTCTGCGGTCCGACATCGTTATACTTCTGAGGGAGCTTCAGGGAAAATGGGAAAAAGATCTTGAACTGCCACTTACTGAAGCAGAATGGGTTTCGATATTAGCCAACGTCCTCACAGTGTCATGGAACACACAATATATGAATAAATTAATTGTATCGTCATCATACAATACCCCTGTGATATTCAAAGAAATTAAATTAAATACATCAGGACTGGCAGGCTTTGAAGGTCATTACTTTCCCCATCATTCCTTGAAGTAGGACGATTTAGCAGGGGCAAAAGTAGGTAAGAGTCTGATCCAATCACCCACATTCATGAAATTGCCTTGTGGCTCAAAATACGGCATCTGGCCTCAATGTGCTGTCTACCTATGAGGTGGATGGTATTGGTTCATCCCTGTTGCTATAAACTTGGTCTCCCAAGAGTGTCGGCTTCTTGGGCTGAAGTTTTGGGGTCCATTATTATCCAGGACAGCTGCATGGGCACTGAGATTTTTTTTTAAGCAAGGTTCTCTGAGAGCAGGTAGGAAGCCTAGGCAAAACCTAGGTGGGCTCTTCTGTGTTACAGTGGTTGTGTATAGTGGTTTCCACGAGGTAATGTAGCAAAGTCATAAATGTTGCAGTAGAAACCTGGTGCACGTGGTATTCTGTGGACATTCGCTTCAAACATATGGCTTTGGTTTGTTTTCTAGTGGAATGAGCTGATAGGGAGAGGGGAAGATGAGGGCAATGCTTGACAAACTGAGCGAATATGAAACATACTTGGAAACTAATGATCATCTATTTTATGTTCCAAATGGTGTCTTAAAACATTGTTGCTTATACTGCGCCGTATGAGGGGCTTTAACCCCTATAAAACGAAACAGGGGCTCAAAAGCATATTTTGCAACCAGACAGTTAAAAAAGTTTTTTCAAGTAGGAGACAGTTGAGGGAGGCCCACCATTGGGTGGCTCTAAATCTTGGGAATGCCTTCAAATGTGACGCTGGGTCTTCTCTTTAAGTAACCCTCTTTTGTGGGTTATGCTTTGAGTACTAGGCCTGCCAGCTTGAAGAGAAGAAAGACAGAAACGGCCCAGAGACTGAGACAGTGGCTGCTCTAAATCTGTCCTGCTGCCGTCTGCTGGAACATGAGAGTCGGAGGTCCCCTGTCCTGTATGGCCATGCCTCTTTACTTCTAAGATCCATCTCCATCCATCATAGCCCCCTTATACAGCCTCACAGTACTATCAGTGAATTTATGTATGAACCAATTGAGTGTAGAAAGCAAAAAGAGATTGAGTATGTTGGCCAGCTGAGAAAAAGCAATTATGTGTGATCTGTGCATGGCCTTATGGTCACATTTTCGAATTCTGGTGAGGTCAATCAGCTTTTATCCTCTGAAAGTCGATCAAATTAGTATTTAGTAAGTTGTATACCAGGCATCTGTAATATAGCTCCAAAAAGCAACACCTGCGAAACATACGCTTTACTAAAGACACATGTTATGCTATGTTATGTTTTGATGTGGCACAAACTTGCTCTGCTCCTTCCCTTGCTGTACATGATCTCGGTGTGGCAAAAGCTTGCAATGATGCTCATGTTGAACATCCTCTGTGTGTGACAGAAGCTTGCACTGATGGTGTCTACTGTGTAGTGGGAGTGATGGGACCCTGCCTGCTGCTGCTTCTGTAACATATTCAATGAAATTATATTCTGTGTCCATTATGTCATATCATGCACATTAGAGCTTGTATGCACAGAGCTGGTGAGGTGTGATCATCCCTGGAAAAGTAGTGTGTAGGAAACAGTTTTTTGTTGTTGTTGCAGTGGTCCCCTCATTTTTTTGTCTGGCATTTGGTGCACTGGGTTCCTGCTAACCAAGTCCCATGTGCCAATTTTATTTCCCCAGAACAAGTTCACTAGTCTATTGATCCCCAATTGACCACGCCTTTAGTGCGTCTGGAAGTCTCTAGCAAGAGGTACCTCTGGTTCCTAGGGCATAGGTACTAAAGAGGGTCCCTAAGAGCTGCAGCATATATTGTGCCACTCTAAGGGACTCAGCACCAAACCCATGCCAACTGCCACTGCAGGCTTCGTAACAAGGTGCTCTCAAAAGTGAAAACATGATATGGCACACACCCTGTGTGCCATTTCCCCTTACAATGCATGTAATATTTGTAAGTCACCCTTACAGCAGGCCTTACAGAGCCCAGAAACAATGCATGCTCTGGAGAGAAGTGTTTACTACTCCTCCTCCACAAAGGCCAGTAATTCAGCATATCAAGGCAGGAGGCTTCAAAGGCCTCTGCCACCTTTGATATGAGACCCAAGGCTTCCCCAGACAGGGGAGATACCACCCACTCCCCTGGGCCTTCCTGGTACCAGAACAGGCAGGAAAAGTAGCTATGCAGGAGGCATGTTGCACTGCCAAACTGGACACACCTCTAGGTGAACAGCCTGAAGCAAACACTAAGTTAGGAATTCCACCATTGTGTGTGTGGTGAAATGAGGAATTCTGAGACAGGGTGATGCCCACTCCCCAAAGAAGTGGTCATCTAGGGGGTGCAGTGACCCCAGGGGTAAGTAGCCCATTGGCTACTACCCCTCACTCCTCCTAAATGCCCCTAATATGAGTATTTAGGGGACCCTCCTGATAATAGGACAAAGAAGGAGTGGACAAAGAAGACTGCGGACCCGAGAACAGAGGAGCATGACTGACTTGGCGCCAACCCTGCCAACTGCACTCGACCCTCATGGAGCAGCTGACTCGTCCTTCTGCTGTGCAGACTTCAAGAATACCGGAGGGCTGCCAGTGCTTCGCCAATTGTCAAAGAAACTCCCTTGGAGAAGGGGAGCTACTCCCCTGCACCCTCAGGCATCAAAGAAGCAATATCCAGTTTACCGTCCTGCTGCCTTCTGGGACTACTGACGCTGCAGTTGCCCAGGAAGAGGTCACAGTGGTTCTACAGGTCAGATCCATCCTTCGCCCAACTGTGGGGACGTCAGGACCGACAGGAGCAGCACAGTGCCAATACCAGGCGTACTGGACCCCTTACCACAGCCAAGGCTTTCTGTGTGCAGCACGGACACCAACGCCAACGAAAACCAACCTGTTTGGCAAGGAACTTCAGGGACAGTGAGGCCTACACCGAGAGTGGCCCAGCAGTCCTGTTTGCCCCCTCTTGCAGGACCAAAGACAAAAGAAGTGAGACTCCGACTGCTGCCACCCAACACTTCAAAGTGCCTCTGCACCCACGCCCTACAGCCCGAGTCAGAGGGAGGTGATGGTGCCCGCAGGGTCCTGAGACCCACAAGAGTTGAGCCCATCCTTGGGTCTGACCAGACTGGACTTCCAGTCGCCACCTGCAGCCTCTTTCTGCAGGCCCCCTCCAACCGAGAGTGACTCCAGCACCGAACTCAACACTAAAAGACACCACTGCACCCGAGCCCCATACCCTGAGGAAAAATTGACCAACGGTATCCCTACATGCCTGAGCATCTCAGGGGTCGGGCCCCCCTAAGGGTTCCCATGGATTGGTCCCCCAGTCCCTGCCTGCAGCCTCTTTCTGACCGGACTGTTCCCTATTGAAGTGAATGGGGCACCCAACACTGTAACACACCTCTGCACCCGGATGTCCCAGAGCCTCCTGAGGTGACCTGTTGGTGTGTCCTTGGACCTTGCCCCATACTCACCTTAGTCCAGAAGAACCGTCCCGTAAGTCGCTATGAAGTGCCCAAATGCAGTACATGTTTTCCCCCATAGGATAGCATTACCACTCCCAGCAATTGCAATGTGTCAACTTTTGAAATACATAAGAATTCAAAACTCCAAAAGAACTTAACCTGATTCCATTGATCTTGGTATCTAAATTCATATACCAAGAAGTGTTATTTTTATAAATTGGTGTTGGATTTCTTTATTGAGTGTGTGTCTCACTTACTGCCTTTGTGTGTGTAATAAATGCTTAGCACTGCCCTCTGATAAGCCTAACTTCTCGCCCACACTGCCACAAAGGAGAGCATTCGGGTTATCATTTGTGCCTCTGTCAGCCAACTGGAGTTTGCCTGGACTCTTTACAAAGTATGCCCCAATTTGGTCCACTATATAAAGAGCCAGCTTCCTACATAATGCATCTTTCCTTCCCCTTCTTTCACCCAGGTGCACTATTCTTCACTCAGTGACAAGCCATTCTCCTGGTATCTTATGTTTTAGACAATAATCTGCATTGGTTTACTTTTAAATGTGCATCAGCACGCTTGTTTGGTAACAGCTCCAAGGACGCTTGCACGAAAAGACCACACAAGCACCTATTTATTATATCTGGCAGCGCGAGCAATAGTTTTTGAAAAATGACCTTTTGCAATTTCTTTGACTTTCTATTGATTGCTGTCAGTGACTGACTGGCCAATTCGTTTGAAATGATTCAGAATGATTCGGGGACGTGATACGGAGCATAGAAATGTGTCTGTGCTCTCCCAGAATAGTTGTTACATTTCTGCATCATTCTTGTCTATTAAATACGAGTTACAAAAAAGGGACAATTGGCATCCAGTCTGTATCTGGTAGATTAATTAGCACGTCAATTAGTATCACTTGAAATGAATACCTATTACTCATCACGTTACTCTTCCTCTTGGGCGCTGAAAAGGACCACACTCAAAAGAAACACAAAATAAGGAAGCAGACGGACACTGCCAAGACCACACATTCTGCCCATGTCTCCTACAATACTTGATACATGATACCTACATGTACCCTAGCTTTCTCAGTACTACTGATCCTCAATGTCTTTCCCAGTTATTTGATTTTAATTTTCATATTTTATTTGTCCTCGTCAACTATGTTCTTTGATTCACTACACTTTCTGTGAAAAAACAGGGCTGGGTTCGCAAAGAAAGTTGTAAAGTTTCACCCCCAGTTTACTACATCGCGTGGGAGCAGGTTTACTCCAGTTTGGAATTTACAAATATTCCAGAAATGTGCCTGACAAGCAACGACAACAAGCTTCCAGGCGAACTCCTGGAAAGCTTTTGTGAATGATTTTTTTGTCATTGCCATTTCCCCAATACGAAATTGTACTCAGTGATAATCACTCGTTGTGGATAGCCAGCACCCTCGTACAACAGCATATTTTAACACTTTAGTCTCCAAAATAGAATACAATTTTTCCGAAGGGGAAGCCCCAGCCTGTTAACGCTCATGAAGTTTGGAAGTTTGAGGATGTTCTCTTCCCCTAATGACCCAGGTAAAGGAATTTACTCCTGCCTCCAAGAGGAGTAAATGTCTGACCACTTCCAGGTTAGGAAAGGGCCAGAGAGAAGAATGAGAATACTTTTAAGACTAATCACTCCTTGCAACACCAGCTCCCTACCACTTGTACACATGATTTTATGCAATTGTGTGGTAATATTGCACAGGTGTAAAAGACTGCAAGGTTACTTTTTCTGAATACCCTGTCACCCCGCATTTGCATTCATAAGACATACTTACAAACAGAAATTATTTTGTGAATCCAGTGGCGTAAGAAAAGCCCCAGCCCGGGGCCCCCTCCAGCATGGGCAGGTCCCTGGCCTGAGAGCTCTGGACTGCATGTACTTTGCAGGGGTGCCCCCTCAAGTTTCGTTACACCACTGTGTGAATCAGTCGAAAAGGTCTCCAATTAAATCATATTATTTTAGTCTTGGCCCAATATGCCACAGTATTGCCTGTGCACAATGCCAGCCTGATTCAGACGACACAGAGTTACAGTGGGTGAGACTCCGCTGGAGATACCATGCCAGAGATCCAAACATCAGAGGTTTTGCATATCTACTGTACGAGTTAAGGATTTTGGTCCTAGCCAAGTGGTGTGAATTTCAGTGATTTGCCTGTTTTAATTTGCAATCATAGCTCCACTTTAACTGTTTTTTTAAGTGAATTTCTAAGGGTTTTTAAACTTCTGCTAAGAATTTACAACAAAAGCTAACCATATCTTCACTTTAACCTTTGTTTTTGTTCTGTGATTTTTTTCCGATCATATATCTCATGCAACCATTCCCTGCACCCGAGCACTGTGGGTGACCAACTATGGCCAACCACCGCTGTACAAGGCCTTCAGATGTGTGCAGTATCAGCTGGGTGAAGGACTTAACCTGCAGTCTGGCCCTATGCCCAACCCACTGCAGTGGCCAACTCTCACTACACAGTGTCCTAATCTATGATGCACCTTCCCGAAGCTCTCGAAGAACCACAAAAACAACTTCTTCCTCAGGGAATTACTAAATAGAACTAAAATCACACAAAACAGGAACCAGCAAGTCTGGCTGGATTCATACTGTGTCTAAGCACAACAATGCACATGCGTTCTAAAGCTCTCTGTACACACCCACTACTAACATAGGTTTTCCAGCTCATTAGTGTAATGGGATTAACATTTTCGGCCAAAATAGTAACTATTTAGATCCTAACATCATAGGGAAGAAGTACAAAACATGGCCACCCCCACCTTCTATCACCTCCATTAACCTTATGCCCTCTATGAGACATTAAAACAATATATCTGGTACCATACTACCCTCCCACACCACCCTCGAGAACAGCCTTCAATCACCTGCCCATAATTAAAAACTTTCAATAACTGTCCTTCTGTCCTATCTCGTCCTCACTGAAAAAGCCCTCCCCTACTGAGTCAAAACATTTTTTTTAAATTCAGCAATCCTCCCTCCCTCCCTCCTTCGCTACCCACAGCAACTTCATGTCTCCACCAAATAAAAGAACCTTGTGTTCGGCCACTTAACCACACCATTCACAGTGACGCCCTACTTTTCATTTCCTTAAATATGAGTTGTAATTGGCTGTCTCTTGTAGTATATTTATTTGGTTTATATTTATTATTTGGTTAGCAAAAATATACAAATTATTAATATTAAAGAAGTTTTTCAATTAAAATGTTTTCTTTAAAAGGAATTATAACATTACTTTTTTGTGTTTTAACAATGTTTGTAAATATTAGCCAATTAAATTGATTTGCATTATTTGAATTTTTTATCATGTTTATGTATGTGACTATGGAAATCATATACGAATGTGATACACTATGTTACTAAAAAGATAATAAAACAAAATCCAGCTGTTTATTGGTGTGAGTTGCTTTACATGGAAGGTTATTTCATTTTTAACATCTAAAAAATATATTTTTTAATGTTGAAGAACAGAAGCCCATATAAACCCAGTGCATTTTTTAATCATAGATGGTCACACAAAACGTAATTAAAATTAGCCAATTAAAAAAACGTTTTTACAAGATCACTAGTCACATTTTCTGAAAACGAACTAGATATGTTTAGACAGTGATTTAATTGTTTTAAACTAGTCAGTGGTTGGTTAGTGTATCTGCTTGTGAGTTTTTAAAATCTTTCATGGGCATATGTTTTATACATTTCCATTTATTGCAGGAACTGTGAAATGGCTTACCACTGTTCTTCTGAAGCCTATTTTTAATATATGTCAGTCACCCCTATGATAGGCTTTCTGAGCCCAGGAAGCAGGGTGCATTATATTTAAGGTATGGACATATAAGTGCAAGCTTATATGTCCCTATAGTATCCTCCTTCTATTAGGGGCTACTATAAGTATTTGTGGGGCCATAGGATAACATTGGTTCATACATGGACATTCCCAGGTTGCCAGCTCCATTATGGTCCCAATTAAAAGTATCATGTTTGGTATCAAATAACTTGTTTCATTAAACCTGACTTTTTCCCAAAGTCATATTTAATGTGGCATGCACCCAGGTGGCTACCTTAAAGTTTGCCCACCTGGCTGCCCCAGCCTTTCCTGTGCCCTTGTTGGCAGTCTTCAGCTGCTGCCACCAAAAAATGAATCTGACCCCCTGCCAGGAGGTGTGAACACTCCCAGGAGTCAGAAGCAAAGACCTGCCTATGCAGGACATATTCAGTCTGTACCATTCTGCTGTTATAATTTTATATGTTTAAGGGAAGGATCTCGGGCTTATTGCAGGGTTCATAACTTGTTTTTGTAATGGAGGAAGGCCTTACCTATTTACATACTGTGTTTCCCAAAACACAACTTTCTTTTGCTCATTCTCCAATATCAAAAGTGGCTCTTTAGTGTGGAGTTTAGCAAAAAGATGGCTCTTGCCCACTGAAACGTTAATCGTATCAATGCCACACATTTTAGAGATTACCATTTTGGTGACATTTACTATGGCACTGAAAGATACAACAATCCAAATCTGTATTATTGTGTAATTTAGAAAGTGCTGCAGCCATGCTATTTAGTCTCCTCCAGTTGCATCTCATCACTGTATAACGATGGAGTCAAACAGACTTTTCTTTGTAGAATCTGGCCCCATGAGGAAGGGGAGCAGCATTTAAGTATATACATTGGTGGTCAATAGCCTTCTCAAACTGAAATAGTCTTTGAATAATTCAGAGACACAGGAGGGGGTATCCCTGTGTTTTTTGTATATTCATCTAATGGTAATGGTTTGTTAGCAGGGCCATAGGATTTATGTTGGGGGCCAACGGTCTAGCTTAGGCGCAACATTTAGACCTTGCCTAGGGTGCATATTTGGGTCTTATATTTTAGCATATAAAAGAATACTTGGCTGAAAGAGCAATAGTAAGCTCAACATAGGCACTTAGGTTTCAGCATGGCTATCAGGATACGAAGTACAATGCCACTATGCCTGAAAGTTAAATGGGAGGCACTGCATCCATTGATAGGCCGCTTAATGTTTAGACCTGCTTCTAAAAAGGTTTCCCATATTGAGTGAAGGTAAAAAAGAACAAACTAACAATCCTTTAGTAAAAGAGAAAAGTAGGAAGAATCGTTTCTGAGTTAAAAAAGGCTGTTAGTATGAGAACAATTATGAGGATATGTAAAATGAATAGTTACCAAGAAGGAACCAAGATAACTTAATCAGGTTTCTAATTTACAGGTAGTTGACTTCCGTATCGGAAATAAAAGGTTGATATTGAAGCCCTGACAAAACAGTGGGAGGCAGTTCTGCCCAAATCAGAGGCACATATACTTAACCTACGAGTCAATTTGAGCCACAACTAAGGTAATTATATCGAAAAGATTACTAGTGGGCCAAATATAGACAAAGAATATATAAAGATCATCCTCTAATAGGTGTTTGTTTCCCCATTGTTTCCAGGGAACGAATGTGAGTGCGGTTTTACAACACTGAAGATTGCACACCATAGGAAAAATTCTTTGAACCCAGAGGGGAGTTCAATCACTCGTGCATTAATTCTTCCCATCAGGAAGTGGGGTGCCTACCACATTTATATAGCTACGGTATTAGCAAGCTCCCAGATCATAGGAAATGAACATTTAACCACATGTATACAACTGCTCTAATTTTATAGATCACAGAGCAGTGGTGAGATTGTATGTCCGCCTTGTCACCCCTTCTGCACCATGGAATAACATGCATGAGGAACTAGGTCCTCGGTAAAGGCAATCATCACAATCAGTGTTTGGTGGGTATCTCTCTAGAGCTATTTTTGTAGTGGGGATGTTGGTATGAGGGATGTGTGAGTCAGTGTGATCATGTTTAATCACCAGGCCAGAGCCAAAGGTCTAATATAGATGTTTTTTTAATATATGCATGGTAGAATGTACCGTAGGAAGGATTGACATTTTAAATATTACATGCAAATTTGAGAAGAAAATCTGAAATCTGAAATAAGGTTTTTATTGTAATGTTTTTTATATTAGATGAGAGTGCTGGGAGACATCTTTTTAAGCCTGAAGAAGGTGGTTGGATCTACTTGTGCCACCGAAACGCGTCGCTTCTTGAATGTCAGAACTACCAAACCATAGGGATGTCAATGGATAAAACAATAGAAGGAATTACCATATGTTGAAATTGTTCTGATTATTGGTTTGGTAGTCTGTGTATTTTTATTTGCACTTTCAATATTGTTTGTATTTTCTCATATCTTGTGATATATGAGTTTGTTTTTAAGAATTGTCACAAGAATCGATTGTCTTGTTTATTGTGTACATTTTAATCTTTTTAAATTTTATTGAAGGGTATATATAATAAACATTTATATATTGGTTTTTTGGCTACTGCTGCACTTTATGGTGATGGTTTGACTGTCTGAATGTGGTGTGTAAAGAAAAGCGTATGCTTATGAGAAATCCCAAAGGGAATTTATTTCTGACCTAGTGTCATTTTGGCGTCCTGTCCCTTTGGTGAGTAGGACCCCTCTCTTTTCTGAAGAGTCTCATCACTTAAACCAAAGAATCTTCAAAAATATACCCTTTCATTTATCTTTTCATTATTTCTCATCTACTTTAAAATCATTTGGCAACACATAGCGGACCTCCGAAAATGGCGAGGTAAAGAAAGGTTCCCAGTATATGACAATAGCAGATGAGCAAAAAACATTAACAAGAATGCCACCTTACTTTTGTTTAAGGCCAATGAGCATGATGTTCCCAAATGACGAAACTCCATTGCACACTATTTTGTCCACCACAGTACAATAACAACAAAAAGAACAAGAGTGCCAATAACTCTGGTGCCTAGTTCGTACTGCAATCGCAGTGGAATGACCTGCCTTTGAGGACTGTGGTACTGATGGTGCCTAAAGCAGATTTACTCGACTCCAAGATTGGAACAGTCTGGTTTATATCCCAGCGCACACTATAGTTGAGGTGACTCAACGGCCTTTCTGTCCTCAGTATAGTGTTCTTTGTGACCTGGTTAACTGCCAATATATTTATTAAAGAATGCTGTTGGAATGACATTTTCAGAGATGCCTTATCATTGTGATTGTGGCTTATTAGTTATTCCTTCTGCTTGTTTAGGATCTGCATCATTCAAAGAGTTAAAGTCATGCTATATCCATGACTCAGGCTGTCCAGAGCTACCATCCACGTTTGCTTCCTTGGATACTTTGTTATTTTGAGGATCAAGTACCAAATGTGCTAATTCTCAAATGTTAGACTTCTATGGTTTCCTGTCCTCTGCACCTTCACCACCATTAGCCATCGTGCAATGTCAGACTCATATCAAAATGAAGGTTAGCGTCCCAACCCTCATAAGAAGTTGTGACTGATGCCAAGCTGTCCAGCTATGAAAAAGTAACTGAAGTACTTCAGCATATAAATGGTTTGCTTTACAACATTAAAGTTTAAACATACTGCCCCATGAAGTTGCCAAAGTGTTTGGTGTCTGAAGAACCGTTACATTGTTTAGAACCTCTACTGAACACTGACCTTTAATATGGTGTATAAGAACATTTTTCTTAGGTTACTGCTAACGCATTTTTACTTTGTGACATATAAAACAACCATAATATTTCCTATTTCTGTATATATGATTTAATGTTGTATTCTACGTTTAATTAAGGAACTGTCATTGGATGTACGCTGTATGGTAAGTATTTTTTCATGCATATTCTTTAGTATTAGTGAAAGTGCACTTCATTCAACTGTTAATTATTCGCTGCCTCTCTGAAAACACATTTCTTATTAGAGAATTCAATTTCTAGTTAGTTTCCCAAGACATGTTTAAACCTTCAGCTGTCATATTTTTAAATGAGTATTGTGAATTGTATTTTATAATTGTATTTGCCTTAGGATGTACATATGCACAGATTTTAAAGTGTTGTCACTTTAATACCATGTTAGTTCCTTCATTGAAGATCCAGAAGTTTTGCAGGCTAGCCACTTTATTGAAGAGTGTCACTTACACTGAGGAGACGTATTACATTGTGTGTGTGTCATTCACAATGTTGGAAAATAGGTTGTCTAGTAGCTGCTCAAAACAAAAGCAGCAAGCAAAACGGATCCAACACTCCTGTGGCAGTGACAGAGGTGCTGAACATGCAGGAGCTGTTGTTGCTGTCACCCCAATTGGATGAAGAGGCTCCAGTGACTCCTGGTTGTGGTCATATCGACTGGTAAAATATGTCACTTGCAATGAATGTGGTGTAGTCATAAACTGTCTAAATACAATTTAGGTAAACAACTCTGCTTTGACACATGCATTGACAGCACTAAGGTGCATTCCGTGCAGTGCACGTCAAATGTTGTCATGCTTGTAGAGATGGCCATGTTGGATTCAACTAACCATTCCAAGGCCAGGCCCTGCGCCCAATCGACTGATTGCCCACGGACAGCCAGTCGTGCACCACACACAGAAACCCTGTGGGTGGCTAACCCCAAATTGCTGGCCAACCCCCGATGGTCACACAACAAACCCACGGACACCCACCCAAATTTTGGTTTTTGTCTTTGTCCAGTGGATCCAACCATCCAGTATGCTTCATTTGCTATTTAGTACCCCAGTACTCTCTTGGTAATCCCTTGGGAGTACAGTGAGTAAAAAAAAATTCACTTTGACCCCAAGGATCCCCCACAAGGTACTCACTAATTAGTAGTACTGCATCACTAGATATATATATACATTTTGAACTGAATTTCTCTAACACAGCAAAACAGATTTACACCAAATCACAAAAAACACGCTTTTGTAGTAAAAATCTTGCATTCTGCTAAATTTCAGGTACTTCCGTTAAACCATACTGGCTGTAGGATAGTTTAAACTTCCTGAGGAAAATTGCATGGATCACCCTCAAACTTCCCAGGAAGGAGGTGTATTGGCTCAACCTTGTTTTTGTGGACATTTTCATGAAGCTATGTCAACATGTGCAAAATATATTAGCAAACCAAAAAATCTGTTTCCTATAGAAACCCAGTCCTAACACAGTGGAGGTAGATAGATAGGTAGATAGATAGATAGATAGATAGATAGATAGAATTTTTTAATGAATGTTTTCCAGTGGTTTCAAAGCTTGTATTTCACAGAAAAGAGACCTTGGCTGTGAATCTTTTCATGTAATTCACAGTGTAGAATTAATATGTTGAATATTTGGCCTCCCTAAACAAATAATGGATGGTTAACGCAGCATTTAATCTTTCACTCAGTACTGGTAACATAAAACACTTTCACATAGACAATGCTGATCTCAGAGTATTAACCTTCACATCTGACAAGTTCACATTTGCAGGCCCAACCATTTTGCAAGAATCTAACAATGAATCCTCCCCAGTGTTTGAAAATAAAAACTGTATACAGAGAACCCTGTCTTGGAAATGTTACACTGTGTACATTACATCTTATTCACTGTCTTTATATATGTCTTCTTAAACCTACTCTACAGTGTCAATGTACTACAAAAGGAAAACAAATTACAGCACAGTTTTTTTAAATTTCCTTACAAAGTGCTTTGCATTTAAAACTGACAGAGAATAAAACCATTGCATAAAACACATTGTTAAATATTAGCACATTATCAGTAACAAGAAAAACATTTATCAAAATATTAGCAGACATATCTGCAGTCTCAGGCAAACATTGCATACCAAAAGGATGAAATAATATAATAGAAAAATATATAACAAGTAGCATATGTGATATACCATATCGAGGATCACTCGACATTTATAAACCACTCAGACAGCGAACTCATGGCTTATAAATGTCTCTATAACAGCTCAATAGCAATACAGGCCCACACCAAAAATTCAAATACGTCGCTCCTTCCTGGAAAGTTTACCACAGATCAGTCAAGCGAGGAAAAGAAAATTGGGGGTTATCCCAAAACATTGTTTTTCCATTTTAATTACCATGGGAAACTTTGCTCTCGGACACGGAAAAATATAACTGAATGGAATTGCACCATATCTGGCAAAAAGTTGGACCAATTCTTAGAAAGCATGCTTTTAGTGATTTGGTGTAAATCTGTTCAGTTGTTTTCAAGAAATTTGCATTTAGAGAGGTGGTCTTGAAGGGCTTATAATTTAGATATATCTGGACAGTTCCTGTGAGACTTTTGCGGGACTCGCGTAATACCGAAAGCTCACGAACAATGCCTTTTGATTGGCTGAGGGATATTTTTCTCTCATCAGCCGTTTCTGGACAGTAAGACTGGTGCTAGTCCCACAGTATTGGATAATCTGATATGGGGTGGGTGGTACACTCCACTCCTCTGGTGGAGTTTTCCCACTCCGCACTCTGCTTGGAGTGCGGAGTTCAGCAAAAACTCCCCCACCACCGCATAGCGGAGTTTAACAGTGCAGGGGCGCCCACCCCTTGATTTTAATAACATTCGTTAAAATGCTTTTTGTTAAAAATGATGTTGCTAAAGCACCCATGAACAACAGTAATGAATAAAAATTTCCCAGAGAACAATGAGTGCATGCATTTTACTCACCCGCCTGATATATATTCTAAGTGTGTGAGGGACACGAAGCACCACTGAGCATCCAGTGAGCACTGCCTGATGGCCACCATGTTACCGGCATGTGTGCAACCAGTGAGCGATGTTCAAAGAAGGCAATGAGCCAATGAAAAGAAGCTGAGAGATCTCTGCCCAATAACTACCTCGGAGCTCAGAAAAAAAGTAGCCAATTATTAATGTCTCCCAATGAGCTGTGCCCATTGAAATCTGCAAAACTCAGGCATTGGCATACTGAATGAAGTTCAACAGAAAAGTCACTAACCAATGGCATCAGTGCAGCTATATTGCAGTGTATAGCCAATGAGAAATCACCAAATATGGCATTCCAAAGTGTATTTTGAGTGACAACCCTGAAATTCAATCGTGACTGCGTACATTGAAAAAGGTCAGGCGGGTCACATTTTTTAGGAGGCTGTTTGTAACTTTCTTATGGGAATGAAGTGGACAGGGGGAGTCTATCGGATAACTCATTATTGGTGTGGTGAGGGAAAAGTCTTGACACTGTAGTGTGGAGAAAGCCCATATGCCATGAATGAATGATACATCTTCTGAAGCGCATGAATACCCAGAGCTGTCTTGGCGCTGTAGAGATCAGGAAGGAGCAGAACAAGGGCCAAGACTTACCGGATCATTGGTTGAATAACCAAGTTTTCAGGCTCTTTCTAAATGCCGGAGTGTGGGTGCTAATTTCAGTTCCAAATGCAAGGTTCCAGAGTAGAGCTGTGAATCTAAAGAAGCTTCTACCTCCCCAAGTAACACGTTTGAAGGGAGCAACCCTCAGCAAATTAGCTGAGCTAGATCGAAGATTTCTGCTGGGGATATAGTGCACCAGATTTGCATTCAAAAAGGCAGGTGATTTTCCATGGATTGTCTTGTAAGCTAGACAGAGAACCTTAAAAGAAATTCGATGGCAGACTGGAAGCCAGTGCAATTGTCTAATAGAGGCCCTGGCTGACTGATGTTTGGGGGACTCTAAGGAGAAACCGTGCTGCTGCATTTTGAATGATCTGAAGATTTTTAAATGAGCCTTTGGGGAGGCTGATGTAGAGACTTTTGCAGTAGTCCAGTCACGAAAGAACTAAGGCTATGACCACCGATTTCAGTAAGTCAGCCGGCAGGAATTTTTCAATTTCCTTGACAATTCTGAGCCAATAGAAGGAAGAGGAAGTAATTAGGTTGATTTGTTCTTTAAATTTTAGTTCACTGTCCAGCATTTTTTACTTTGGATGTTGGCGTAGGTGCCATACCCAAGTCTGACGGCCACCATTGGGGGGACCAGAGTGCTGGATTGTTGCCGAATTGAATGATCTCTGTTTTGGAGGAGTTAAGCTTTAAGCAATTGTTGGTCATCCAGCTGCTGACTGCACTCGTACATTTGTTGAACATATCGCCAGCCCCCATTTCAGCCCCCATTTCAGCCCCCATTTCATTTTTGGACATTGATACTATGATTTGTGTCACTAACACAAAAAGGCCACTCTAGGTCAGGACAGAAACAGATGCAGTGGAAGGAGTGTATGGGGGATTCCCTTTTATAGGACGAATTCCCTCACCCACCCAAGGGTGGCTCATGAGCTCCACTTTTCCCAGCCCCGGCGCAGCGCTCGGCGTTGTCGCCCCAGCCGTTCCCACTGGTACATTGTCGGGTGGGACAACCCCTTCCGCTATTTCATGTATTTGCAAGTCATGTGAGTTTGATACACGCGCTCCACTCTCCGGAGCCCTTTACTTTCACATGCTCCGGGGCGCTGATACATTTTAGCAGCTCCCATGTGTTCCCAGTCAGGCTCCGCATCTCGGTGCTCCGATTCAGTCACAGCTGGCCTCCGCACTTCGGAGCTTGTCTCCCAGGTTGCATACAGCCAGCCCGTATTCACCTTCCCCTTTATACACCGGTACGCAGCTGAGTAACCTTCTTTGCTTGCTCCGCACCTCGGAGCTCCTACATTAACATGCTGACTTCCCGGCGAGTCCTAGCTTCTTGGAGCCCATTACCTCGTGGTTTTCCCTTCTTAGCTCCCATGTTTCCTTGCTGAGGGCTTCATGCCCTTTCCGTTCAGCCCACTAGCCCCCCACCGATGCTTAGACTATATCGCACTTGGCTACGGGGCGCTGATACATTCAACAGCTCCCATGTGTTCCCAGTCGGGCTCCGCATCTCGGTGCTCCGATCCAGTCACAGCTGGGCTCTGCATATTGGAGCTTGTCTTTTTAGGCTGCATATGGTCATCCCCTCTCAGCCAGCCCGCATTCACCTTCCCCCGTTTTCAGCCGGCACGCAGCTGAGTTACCTTCTTTGCTTGCTCCACACCTCGGAGCTCCTACATCAATATGCGGACTTCCCGGCGAGCCCCAGCTATTTGGAGCCCATGATCCCGTGGTTCTTCCTTCTTATCTCCTATGTTTCGTTGCCGAGGGCTTCATGCCCTTTCCATTCAGCTCTCTAGCACCCCACCAATGCTTAGACTATGCCGCACTTCCAGATCTCTTGTTTTCTCAATACCCACACTATGAGAGTGTGCCAGCCTGTTGCTCTGCTCTCTGTGGTGATTTTGATTTCAGTACACATCCTACCTGAACAAGATGTTTGGCAACCTACAGTGAATGGTGCATTCAATTGATTACATCATAATTTTCTCAACCATACGTACTCTTTCTTCACATGTTTTTGAGTCAACTGTTTTTTTTAGCCTATATGCACATATGACTGTAATTTACAGCCACACTTGCCCCCTCCTCAACCTTGTTTAGATTCTGTGGCACCCTCCTTGAGTGCGCCGAGGATGAGCTGCCACTAGCTCCCCTCAAGTGACGGGTAAGCCCCTACTTTCTTATGATTTTCATAAATTGTTTAATCGTAGCCAGTATGTCATTGATTGAGCACGTCTATTAAGGAGTGTTACTGCATGGCTTTTCTTGCTTGTCATTAAAACGCAACTTTTGTTTATAGGAACACCGCTGAACACCAGCTTATCATGACTGACATCCAACGCGCCAGTCGGTGCACTCTTCATACACCTACCTGAGTTGGTCTCGTGTCATCTCCACACACATCTCTCATTAGGTCCTGAAGAAAGTTTTAGCACCTCTACGGAGGGCATCGGGGCTGAAACATGTCGACCCTATGATCACCCACATCCATGCTAGGTTGAATTCTCCAGGCATGTGATTACAACTGTTTTTTAACCCTGACCCCTGGGTGTTACAGTAAAATTGTTTCTACATACCAGGTAGTCAGTTTTAAACTTTACAAGCACCCTCTTTCTCACACTCTCCCTCACCATCACACCCGGCTCATCATCAGGTTTTAGTATACCTCTTGTTACATATAACTGAAACCTCCCTGAGCTCCTCCCTCTCAGAGAGGGGGTTGTAGCCCGCACTGCGACTAGGTTCGCAGTGCGAGGAGGTTCCCGATGATGAAGCATGCCACCCTTGGGTGGGTGAGGGAATTCATCCTATAAAAGAGAATCCCCATACACTCCTTCCATTGCGTTTCTGTCCTGACCCAGGGTGGCATTTTTGTGTTAGTGGTTCTTTATAGGGGAGCCGCCCCCTGCTGGCCGTTAAATCTCCTCTGGCCTCCTTTGTGGATACACTATGATTTGTGTATCATTGGCATACAATTCCAATGATAGCCCAAAACATCTGATCAGAGCAGCAAGTGGTGTAATGGACAGAGAAGTTCCTTGAGGAACCCCACAAGGCATGCAGAAAGTTCCTGAGTTAAACGTCCCCAGTGACACCACTTGTTGGCGTCCTGAGAGAAAGGATTTGAGCAACACCAGTGCTGAATTGCTAATTCCTAGATCCTGCAAACGGCCAACTAGTAGATCATGGTTGACCGTATCAAAAGCCACTGAGAGATCAAGCAGGATCAGCACTGCATTACCTCCCTTATCAAGTGATGATCTAATATCCTCAGTGGCTGTAAGCAGAGCAGATTCGGTGCTGTGATTTCCTCTGAACCCAAACTGTGTATCATCTAAAAGATGATTAGCCTCCAGAAAGGATGAGAGTTGGATGTTCATAAATTTCTCTGCTAATTTAGCCGGAAAGGGAAGTCGTGCAATTGGTCGGTAGTTATTAGGATCGAGGGGGATCGAGGGTGGGTTTCTTTAAAAGAGGAAGCATTGATGCAGCTTTCCAGCTAAAAGGGAAAATGCCAGTTTTGAACATGGTGGAAAAGATAGCTGCAAGGTGACGAGCTATAACTTCCGGCACCATGTGAACCACCCTAGGGGGCATGGGTTGCCATGGAATCCTGCTTTGATCTTGGGTATAAGTTCAGCAATCTGTGCTGTTGGGGGAGAGGTGAATTGCCTAAAGTTAACTGGCTTAGGGCTTGAATTTGTGGGAGTGATTGATGAGCCACCGTTAAAATTATTAAAAATATTTAGGACTTTCGCCTGAAAAGTCCTGGCAAGAGAATTAGAGAATTCTAGAGTAGCGGTAGCCATTTCAGCTTCCTTCTGGATAGTCAATTTTTTTATGGTTTGAAAGAGGGTCTTAGAGGCGTTAGTAGCTAGGTTCATTTGAGCTGTATAGTATTTGGTTTTGGCCTGCAAAGACAAGCTTAGTAGCTATAAAGAGTCATTGGACTACACGAAGTCCATGATGCTGTAGTTGTGGAAAGTTTGATGCAATGGAGGGTGCAGCATCTGCTTTGTTTCCAGAAGAGGAACTGTTTCTGGGCTTTAGTCAGCGTTTGCCCAAGTCCACATGAATCGTAACTGAGATGTGTTCTTGTTTTAGCCTTCTCCCTCCTTCGTCGTCCACTTCCTCAACACACATACTCTCACACGCTGAAGAATGCGTACAGCAAGGGCATGAGCGAAGCTGGAGAGCGAACTAAGATCGGGTTATATAATAACTTATGGGCACAAGCACTGAATGAATTTGAACATTCTTTCTTGCATGCTGCTCCCATTCATGCCAGTGTGCCCGCATTACCCTCAAAATTATACTGGGGGACATGAAGCGCCTGCAAAAGCAGTTTGCGAGCAAAGCTTACTGACACCTGGTCTTGATACAAGCCAATTCTGCGAGTTCTGCCCACCGACTATCAATCAGTCAGGTAATATTTATAGAGCGAGCGCGTCTTGTCACCCCACGGATTATCCAGGCCCTTACTGCTGTTACATTCGAACAACCAAGGGGCATATTATCAAGCCCCTATCGCCACCACAACGTCACCTTTTATGACGTTGTGGTGGCGATAGGGTCAGCTCCCTATTATCAAGGCAGCGTTAAGCCACTTAACGTGGCTTAAAGCCCCATTAATTGGCTTAACGCTGCCTTGATAATAGTGCCCCTTTCACGCTAAATTTTGCGTGAAAGGGGCGTGCAGTGGGTGTTGCGGTGGGCGTTCCCCCGCAACACCCATACACTTCGGCGCTGCCACCTATTATCAAGAGAGGCGATAATAGGTGGCAGCGCCGAACTTAAGACCAGGAAAATCCTGGTCTTAAGGTGGCGATACAAGGAAAAATGCTTCATTTCTCCTCGTATTTTGCTTTTTTCATGTGTGCTGCCTTGTGCAGTAGAAACTGCAGGCAGACACTGCAGTGGCAGGTCTGAGAACCCTTTGAATGGGTGCTGGTGTGGGTGGCGCAATCATTGCTGCAGGCCCACTAGCAGTGCGCAGAAACACTAAACCAGCAAAAACAAGATCCAGAGTACCACAAAAACCAGGAGGTCAGAAGAAAAAAGACTGGGGAAACACGCCAAAGGATGCCAGGTCTAACAGTAATTAAAGAATAATGTTTATGCACCACCCATGGGATGCCCCCTTGACACAAAATAAAAGAAAGTTGTGCATACCACTATTTGATTTGTATTATTTTTAGCAAATTTGCTATACTAATCTTGATTTGCGTTGGAAAATGAATATAGGCAGAATGTCTTGCACCTTGTTTGTGTTATGAAAGTAACACAAACACTGCATGTAGTGTGAGTAAACTTAGGCTCATGTTTCTACAGTGCACAAGATGTTGTCAAAGAACATTGATGTTGCTTTTAAAAATCTACTAACAAAGTTTAGAACATTGCAATGTTAAGCGCTTAATTAAACACAATAGATCAGGAATGGAGTATAAACTGTGCAATATACCTGCCTCTTCCAGCATTACCATGACCCAATCCACAGCCTCTCCCTATCTCTTTTCCCTGCCTCAGCAGGATATGTGGATTTGGCAGGGTAAGAGAGAGAGGCAGAGACTGTGGACCAGAGAATGCAGTGAGCTTTCCCGCCTCCATCCTCCCATTAGTCTGCGTCACTGTAGCCTCAGAAGACGGGAGATGGAAATTCCGCTCAGCTTCCATCTCCCTCTGGTATGCAAATGATGAAAAATAGTTTGATGGAGCCCAAGGAGAAGTGTGCTAAATGTTGCTCACTTTCATAACTATCACTGTGTGTTTGCGTGTATGCTAGTAACTGCCAGGCACACACAAAAAAAACTGTGAACCTCCTGCATCTCCAAAGGCACTATTTTTTTCTAATTAGAACATTCTGTCCTCAAGAGGCAGAATGTTCTAAAAGACTTTTAGCTCATAGTAGCCAGTTATATTGGCCATTAAAGGCTCCTCACTTATTGTAGGCCCTTGCTTTCGTCTGGGTCTTATAAGGCAGGAGCAGGTTTTTAATGCCTGCATTACCCAGTAGTGCAGCTATAAATGCATATAAGGACATTCTGTCCTCATGGAATGGACTGTTCTAAAACTACTGTTGCTGGCTATTGTGGCCATTAAACTCTTGGTTCCTTGTTATAGGCCTCTCACTTTAGCTTGGGACTGTACCACAAGAATGGACCTTTAATAGGCAGTATAGCCTGCTATGGTGGGCAATAAGACTATTAAGAGATATTATGAGACATCAAACACACAAAAAGAGGGGGGACTAGGAGCAAATGGTAAGAAAGGTCCAGTACCCGGGCTCCCAAAGTTAACGTTACAATCACTGGAGGGTAACTGTTCCTAAGAGAAAAGCAGGCCTATTAGGTCGCTGAAAGGACTGGTGAAAGGGACTCTTTCAAAGGATAGGTTGGATATGATACTCTCAGCGGGGGAAATTCCTCCTTGTTGAAGAAGTGCTCTCACACACCCAAGCGGGTGTCATGCTTCATCATCGGGCGTTGCTCCACGTGGGGGTGGCGCTGCTGTCCCCCACGGGCCCCGCGAGAGGGCTCTTTATCGTAGATCTTTTGGAGGAACGCCGCAGTGGTGAGTGCGGGTGTGTGGGGAGTGATGTGAGTGAGTTAAAAATACCGCACTGGTACCCTAAGAAAGCTTTATTCAGGGGTTCATGGTTAAAAACTGGGGCCAAGAGTAATACTCTTGATCTATTAGTCAGAAGCGTGAGTATGTTCCTTCTGCTAATCTTAGTGCTAGTGGTGATTAAAATAAATGATTCTAGGTCGACATGTTTCACACCTCTAGAGGTCCCTAGTGGATCCTATGGCATTTCTTCAGGACCGTGCAAATTGTTAGGAGTGAAGTACAGGGGTCTGAGACGGCGACACTCAGTACACCCTGGAATAACTATATTCAGGTGTGGTCAGGGCGACTCTGCACTCGCAAGGATACGACCACGTAAGTTTCTAAATCCAACCTAAAAAGGAAACGAGAAAAAGAGAAAGCAACACTAGTCCTTAAGGAATAACCATACTTAGTAGTATTATGCAGATCATGCGTGTTAAATCATACACAACATCCGTATTAAAAAGGATTATTTGTCACGATGCTGATTTGTCCATCTCAGAGTGAGAATAGTTATCAGTTTAAAAGAAGCATGCTGGCCCACACATAACCCACACGCCGTGAACCGGCTTGTGAAGTGACCCAACATACTGCTCATCTGTGCCCACAGTTGTATGACAGGTAATGAGTGGTGGAGACACGTCAATACACAAGAGGTGTGTGAGTGCCTGACTAAGTGTGGCGTATGAACCGTGATCAGTGGTGAGGCTTTAAAAAGTTATGCTCATCGGAGTAAAAACTAGGGGTGGGCGGAATTTGCGTAGTCGCGTTACGCAAAGTTCCGTGAAACGGTAACAAATCTCCGCGAGCTATGCAGAATTCCGCAAGCACGCAGAATTGCTTGTTCCGCCCGTTCGCGATGCGTTTTTCCTGTTCGGGGACGCAGTTTGCGTGCTCGGGGGGAAATATCTCGCGAACTTGCCCATGCGGTCGCCAATTGGCGTTGCCATCTTGTTTCACTTGTCCCGCCCGCTCGCGATGCGTGTTTCCTGTTCGCGAACGCAGATGTCCGATGGCGTGTCCGAATTACGTGTTCGCGATCACACACTCTCGCGGGATCGCGCGGCCGGCTACCAAAATCTCGTGGCGCACGCGAACAGATAGGAAAACTCGTCGGCGAACGCAGGGATCCCGGTAAGTCGCTCCTGCACGCGCGAACACGCATTTTGAAAGCGCAAACAAGGAAAAAATTCCGCTATGCTGCGGATCGCGGAATTTTCGGCAATTCTGCGTTCTCCGCAGAACGCGAAATTGCCAAAATTCCGCAAATTCCGCAAGCGGAGCGGAATTTACCGCCCAGGCCTAGTAAAAACACTTATCCAAAGTGATGGATTATGCGACACACACGTGACAGACAACCCAACACATAAACACACATCATCCTACCCCAACAGGTAGTTTAGGGAAGCCTCATCAGCGTTGAGCGCGACATGGAGAAGTGTCCCTGTGAGTAATAAATTAACAATGAATACATAGTCGCGGGTTTCAAAGTGCAGAAACAACCTACTTAGTGGTGACCGCAGGGTGAAAATACTCACTTCGACTTCATCAAGATAACAGCTCGTTACCTGCCCTCCGCTGCTCAAATGCCGGTGGGAGAGAGTAACGCTGCTTCCGTATTTAACCACACCTGCCTGCCCACGTGTCCGCTCTGGAGTGCTGAGTGACGTGGGAGTATAGAGCGTAACATGGCGTGTGCGTTGGAGAAGCGTGGCGGCCATCTTGAAAGTACCGCTAACCTGAAAATAGGTTATAAAGGTACAAATGGGTGTGTATTGCGGGTGCCATATTGTAATGGGACGGCCATCTTAAATGTACTGCAAACAAGGAGCCAGGTTAGAAAGGTGCCAAAGCACGAGTTTATTGGGCGCCATCTAGTAATGGGGAAGTTTTTAACCCAAAATGCTAAAAAAAGCTTAAAAGGCAGCCCTTAGTGATAAAGAGTGCTCGGGCAGGGAGGGGTCATCACATCATAGTTGTTTGTGATGGTTATAACACGACTGAAGAGAGATAATCTGTAGAAGGTAAATTAATACAGTTAGTGTGTCGTTTTTGATGCCAGGGCCTCTGTAGTCCTAGGTCTATATGTATGGTAGCAGTGGTGAGGTGGCATACCGAACAAGACCCACAGGGGAAATGACCCTCTACCGGTGGAAGTGCCCAGAGGGTTGGTTGCTTTGTAGGTTGAATTCGTGGGCAGGTATGCACCAGTAAGTCCCTCATGTTCTGAGTGCATTTGAATGCAAACAGGGGAGTAGGTCCAGGAGTGAAGTTAGCTGTCTGGAGTATGCCCCAATGTTTCTTAATGACCTTTTGTCTGTAATGTAGTTGGAGTGGTAAAAAGGAATTAGTAGGAGTAAGTGTATTAGGATATTAAAATGGTTTGCGGTACTATGGTATTTTCAGGTGTAATGACACTAAAGTATAGGTAGGGATAGAGGTACAATGGTATAGGCAAGGATAGAGATAGGAAATACAATGGTATACTTTGGAATATAAGTATATGCAAAGATACAGCTACTAGGGTATAGTTAGAGGCACTAGAGCACAGATGTGGGTAGAGGTACTAGGGCATAGGTAGAAATACTAGCATATAGAGAACATTCTAGGAAACAGGTATGAAGGGCAAGAATTTCTACAATATATTCCTTAAATATATTTTCCTTTGGAATCACATACAATGTGGTGGCCAGGTCCAATTTTTCAAGGCTCATATGACAATGTCTAGGAAGTGTTGGGCTCTTTAGGGGATGCATGATTGGCTGGCTAAACAATATGCTCCTAGATAATCACAGATCAGTCACATCTGAGGCGTGGTTATCTTCTCATTTGTTGGCCACACATATGAAAATCAAACTTCACAAAAGTTACTTTGTGGCAGTTGGTTTTATAAATAGAGCCAGGGTGTCGATTTTCTCAGGAAGTAGAAAATTGTATCCTAATTTCTGGTTGATCAGTGCCATGCTAAAGGAGAAGATGTAGTGCTTTGGGACTGCAATAACCCCTGCCCGACTGCCTATGAAAGTGGCACCCTGACTTTTATTTTGGCCCTGGCATCACACTAGTCTAGTGAAGGAGAAAAGGACCCCATCTTCGCGGCAGGAAACAGCGTCCATTTCAGCCACACAAAGCAGCCGCCATGGACCGACCACCACTGCGTACACTTCGCCATCAACAAGCCCAAGGCACCCAAACCAGCCCCACGCCCACCACGAAGGAACTGGAGCAAGGTTACCGACGAGCAACTTAACTCCACCCTCAACCGAGACAACCACACCTGGGCATCCGACGCAAACAGCGCAAACGACGCAGCCAGAGAACTCCACACCTGGATCTCCAACTGCGCAGATGAGCTCGCCCCACTACGCAACCCCGACAGACAACGCCCCAGGAGAGCCGCCTGGTTCACAACCGCTCTCCAAGAAGCCAGACGCACCTGCAGACGCCTGGAGAAGAACTGGAGAAGCACCAAGACAACCGAAAACCACACCACCTACAAGGACGCCATGCCGGACTACCACAACCAGATCAGAGCCACCAAAAGGAACTTCATCTACAACAAATTCCTGGCCAATTCCACCAACTCCAAGGAACTTTTCAGTGTCATTCAAGAATTCACCAACCCACACAGCGAAGCCACAGACATCACCCCATCCCAAGACCTCTGCGACAAGCTTGGAACCTATTTCCACCTCAAGATCAAAAACCTCTACGACAACTTCATCGACCATCCACCAGGCGCCACAGACGGCCCCCCGCCCCCCAGAAACACCAGCCAACCCACCATCTCCAACTGGACACCGATCACGGCCGAAGACACTGCCTCGACCATAAAAAGCATCCACTCGGGGGCCCCCACCGACCCCTGCCCCCCTCACATCTACCACAGAGCTGTGGCCGCCATCGCACCCGAACTACAACACACCATCAACACCACCTTCAAAACAGGCACCTTCCCAGACGACTGGAAGCGCGCAGAAGTCAGATCCCTGCTCAAGAAGCCCACAGCTGACCCCACCGACCTCAAGAACTATCGGCCCATCTCGCTCCTCCCCTTCGCAGCCAATGTTGCAGAGAAAACAGTCAACAGGAAACTGACACGATTCATTGAAGAAAACGCCGTCCTCGACCCGTCCCAATCCGGATTCTGAAGAAACCACAGCACAGAGACCGCCCTACTCGCCGCCACAGATGACATCCGCACCCTCCTGGACCAAGGCCACTCCGCAGCCCTCATCCTACTCGACCTATCAGCGGCCTTCGACACCGTCTCCCGTCGCACACTAGTCGTCAGACTACACGACGCAGGCATACAAGGAACAGCCCTGGACTGGATCCGATCATTCCTCACCGGAAGAAGCCAAAGGATCAGACTCCCACCCTTCCTCTCCGACCCCACGAAAATCACCTGCGGAGTCCCACAGGGTTCATCACTGAGCCCCACCCTCTTCAACATTTACATGGCCCCCCTCGCAGCCATCGTCCGACAACACGGCCTCAACATCGTGTCCTACGCCGATGACACCCAGCTCATCCTCTCCCTCACCAAAGACCCCACCACTGCCAAACTCAACTTCCAGAAAGGAATGCAAGACGTCGCAGTCTGGATGACCAACAGCTGCCTGAAGCTCAACGCCGAGAAGACAGAAGTCCTCATCCTCGGTACCACCCCTTCTGCATGGGACAGCACCTGGTGGCCGACAGCCCTCGGAAGCCCACCTACCCCCTCAGACCACGCCAAGAACCTCGGCATCGTACTCGACTCATCACTCTCCATGAACCGACAGGTCAACGCCGTCACCTCCAGCTGCTTCAACACCCTCCGCATCCTCCGCAAGACCTTCAAGTGGATCCCCCCTGAGTCAAGGAAGACAGTCACCCACACACTCATCACCAGCAGACTGGACTATGGAAACGCACTCTACACCGGCATCAACAAGTCCCTGCTCCGCAAACTCCAGACAGTACAGAACACCGCCGCCAGACTCGTCCTCGGCATCCCCCGACACGAACACATCAGCCAACACCTACGAAGTCTCCACTGGCTCCCCGTGGAGAAAAGAGTCACTTTCAAAATCCTCACTCACGCCTACAAATGCCTACACAACAACGGATCCAAATACCTCAACGACAGAATCAACTTCCACGTACCCAAAAGAAACCTCCGATCTTCCAACCTCGCACTGGCCGAAACCCGCGCATCCACAGAGCCAGAGCAGGCGGAAGATCCTTCTCTCACATTGCAGCCAAGACCTGGAACGAGCTACCGGCAGACATCAGACGCGCCCCCTCCCTGAACACCTTCAGGAAGACCCTCAAGACCTGGCTCTTCAGCTAAACAGATCTGCGGACCCCCCCCCCTCAGCGCCTTGAGACCCTCACGAGTGAGTAGCGCGCTTACAATTCCCTGATTGATTGATTGATTGAGCTTGTTTACGTTATTGCAGGGTCCATAACCTGCACTGGGACCTGAAGGAGCATGCAATGAGTACCCTCATTGTGGAAATTGGACTACTGTCCATGCCCTTGGTGTATCACAGAAAGCAGTCTTGGCAGAGTACCGTGTTTAGTGAATCAATAGTGTGACCAGACCATTTTCTCTGTGTCATGGACAGACAAGCCTACTGTTAGCTCTCATGTAAAGTTCTTCTGTTATGCAAACCCAGAATCTTGTGCTGATGTTCTGTGTGCAGGTTAAGTGTGTGTATGACACAAAAAAATATTGAGAGGGGCCCTTTTACCGCAAAGGGAGTAGGGCACCAAATGGACAAAAGTCAAAAAAATCCCCCTATCGGCAAATATTTAATATCAAACAATGACTAGCACCAAGTTCACTCAATCACCAGAATAAGACACTAACACCCTCAATAGGCCAAACGTTCAGAAACTACAAACATTTATTTTGATTAAAAAAATATCATTAAACTTCATCATATACAATAAATGATCCCATGATTATACATAAAAATAGCAACAATAGTTAAAAAGTTAAAAACCACATTCTATACACAAAATACACAATTTGGGAGAACCTGCAAGAAAAAATGCTCTCTTGTCAAAAATGAAGGCAAAAGCATAGGATCCGGATCATTCGTTATTCTATAAAGTTATTATTCTCAGTGTTCAATTATTTTGATTAACAAATGTCTTCACAATCTCTAGTTAGCCTTCTTTGTCTTGCGTCGACGCGTTTCGGTGGATGTTAATGATTATGAACCACCTTCCTCAGGACAGAAATTCACGTCTCCCATGTAAACTTTATGATCTATATCCAATAATAAAATAACCATAAAAAACAGACAGTTAGCCCATTGAGAGTGTATCCTTTCAAAGAAAGACAAAAAAACACAACTACTATAATTAGTGATCTTTCTCTAATCCCAATAAATTTAAAAACGTCCGAACATATAAGACAATTTACCCTTAACAAATGTCTCCCCTAAAACGGGGGTGAATAAATCAGAAGTAGTGTTTCTATCCTGGTGATCAAATCAACAGATCATTCATACAAATAAACAGAACCATCTATACACAATAGTAATATTGATAAATCACCCATACATCAATCTCTCATTTATCTATTTAGATGTTTGTGAACAATAGCAGTGTGTCTCTACCTGTATTTATGAAGCACAACACATCCAGAAGAATTGCAGGTAAAAACCTTGCAGAAATCGTGTCAGAGGACAAGTGTCTCTCTCTCAGGCCGTGCTTTAGAACTGACCAATCAATCTGCCAACTGACAGTCCTGCAATACCTGAAACAGGTTTATAAGGGATACATACCCCTGTAAAGAAATAGAAGTTTTAGTAACTCCTATAGTTCTACAATTCACTATAGTAAAACCATGGCATATATCATGTTACCTTTATATTTGAATTGAGCACCAAGCTTCTTAGGTTTAGTAATAGTTCCTCAGTTCATATATTATATGCCCATTATTCCATATAGGCTTTTCTTTAATTACTAGAAAAACAAGAGAATATATATTATTATTAAATTGTACCATATAAACCTAACTGCTAATGTTACCTCATGTCATGGATCCAATTATCAGCCAACCAAGATGATAGGACGCCTAATTAAAGTAGTTTGCATACAGGCTACATTGCTAGTCTTCAAGACGTTTGCAATATACATAAACAGAGACTGATACCTCAATTTCTAAATACTCGCATATACTCGTGATCCATTTAAACAACTCTGCTACTCTTGTTCCAGTAATAGTTAGTAAACCAGCTATTTATCGCCCAGCAGCTTATTAAAACACGATAACAGAGGAGAAAATAAACGCCATGCAACTAACTCTAAATTAAGTCTTTCCCGGACAGCCCCTCGCTACACATGTTCCGGTATTTTAAACCAAAAACCGGCTATTCATTGCCAGGCAACTTTACAGACTCATTCACATTAGTGAACTAAGCACCATGCAGCTTACTCTGAATTATGTGTTTACCGGACAAAAGCCGTAACGTAACTATACTATAATTACAAAGCGCAGCGGTGATGACACAAACTCCGCTTAAGAGCGCAATGTGTGAGCACAGTATTGATACACTTGAGCTCCTAAATAATTTAGGAGAACCCTTAAAAGAAACAAGAAAAACCCCACTAACAAATTAATGAGAGGAATAAGTAAAAGACCTACACTTTTCCTATATCATACCTGTAGTATAAGCGTAATGGCCACATATCCGGTAGCGACTCCGTGGTTCAAGGATACTAAACCACCCGAAAACCTCCGTTCTTTTATATGCCATTCCCTCGACTAATCATTCGTAATAGAGTACAGCTGCATTTCCTTACGAAATGCAACCGAATGTTCACCAACCATGGCGGCCATCTTAGCCTTCCCTTTCTCTATATACAAACCTAAGAGGAGATTGTTAATACCACATTTCTACGGCCACTCCGTCCCTATAGTATTACCAAAGGGTACCAGTAACGTAATAATCAGTGTATAGAGATAGTTCTCTCATAGAGGCCGGACCTGATACTTGCCTATAACGAAGTCATTTATATATTTATATCAGCCGCTTTGAAAGCTCTAAAGAGTTCTATTATAATTTTATTTATGAATAGTGACTGAAGAACTTCAACTATTCAACCATAATTCAGTATATTATATTGGTACAAAGAAACCCGAGGTTGAGAGCTCTCTTCATTTGTAAGGGAACGTTGCAGTATTCTAGTCACATTCCCTATACTCTGTGGGCCCAACTCTGTCAGTACGGGCAGCCATCTTAACCTACTCAAAGATAATATTCGAAGAGTGTCAATCCTAAATCACATCTGTGGATATTGGAATGCATAGATACCTATAATGATATTTCAAAAACGATGTCCCCAACTGTAGACTGACATCCAAACGTATTAACATGACTGAAATATGGCCACCAAACCAGCCCATAATGTGTACCACAATATAGGTCAGTGTTAGATCCAAAGGAATTACAGTTAGTCAAAATTAACAGGAGAGAATATATTATGAGGAGAGAATATATAGTTCACCTTATAAGACGATCCCACTCTTCTTTGGAATTAAGGCCATTACGAACTGTATTGAACCATGAGATGTACCATTGTTCCCTTGCTTTTCGTTTGTGTTCCATATTCCCACCACGTGCCCCTATCCAGATTTTTTCCAATATAAACCATTCAATATCATACTCATCATGACCCATTTCTGTGTAATGAGCAACTAGGGGAGCATTGGCCTTCTTTGTCCTAATAGCAGAACGATGTTCTTGAAGTCTAATACGCAGTTCCCTACCAGTCTCACCTATGTAGCCCTTACCGCAAGGACATCTCAGAAAATAAACTATATTCTTACTCCTACAATTATTAAGTGATCTTGAAACAACATGGCACCCATTATAATCCAGACTTCTTAATTCTATGCATAATGCGCATACACTACATGTGCCACATTTAACGTTCCCTAATGCTGGTTTTTTATCTAATGTACTTTGTATCTTTCCTTGGTTTTCTCTATAGGTATACACTAACTCATTCTTTAAATTTTTATTCCTTTTAAAAGCAAAGATGGGTTTTTCTAACTTCTTCTCTTCTTCATTATTTATAATGTGCCAATTACTGTTTATCACATTTTTAATTTTGTTACTAATGTGTGAGAAATTACTCACAAAGACCACCTTATCCAGTTCTTTTTTCTTATCACCGGTCTTGTTAAACATAGCATCTCTATTGTAAAATCTCGCACGCTTATATGAGTGCAAAATTAATTTATTAGGGTAGCCTCTCTCTTTGAACTTCTTTTTCATATTCACAGCATGCTTATCAAAGTCATTGATGTTAGAACAATTTCTCCGAAGACGGAGAAATTGGCTAAACGGGATATTATCTCTTTGAGATTTGGGGTGGAAACTGGAATAATGTAGCAAGGTGTTTTTAGCCATAGGTTTTGTATACAGTTCCACAACCAAAATCCCATCCTCGTTTTTAATGGAAATATCTAGAAAGTCCACTTTTGACATACTGTATTGAGACGTGAATTTGAGATTGGGATCCTCCATATTTAGCCAAAGTAAAAACTCCTCTAACTGATCTTCATCACCATCCCAAATGAAAAAAATGTCGTCAATGTAGCGGTACCAGCCCGCTACATTCTCAAAAAACGGTGCTAGTTCATTGTAAATATGTTTGTTTTCGAACTCCCCTACATAAAGGCACGCTAAACTCGGCGCACAAGTAGCCCCCATGCTGGTGCCCTTCTTTTGTTTATATAACTGGTCTTTAAACAAAAATATATTATTCATTAAAACAATCTTGACACTGAGAATAATAACTTTATAGAATAACGAATGATCCGGATCCTATGCTTTTGCCTTCATTTTTGACAAGAGAGCATTTTTTCTTGCAGGTTCTCCCAAATTGTGTATTTTGTGTATAGAATGTGGTTTTTAACTTTTTAACTATTGTTGCTATTTTTATGTATAATCATGGGATCATTTATTGTATATGAGGAAGTTTAATGATATTTTTTAATCAAAATAAATGTTTGTAGTTTCTGAACGTTTGGCCTATTGAGGGTGTTAGTGTCTTATTCTGGTGATTGAGTGAACTTGGTGCTAGTCATTGTTTGATATTAAATATTTGCCGATAGGGGGATTTTTTTGACTTTTGTCTAAGTGTGTGTATGTGCAGTGAATCTGTAGCACGTGTGGTAGTAGGACTCTGTGTTATGTGAGTCTAAGTACTGGGGCCAATGGGACCCATTTTTAAATACCTCTGGATTAGCAGGGCACAAGATGGGGGATGAGGCCAGCTTTCACAGACAGTAGAAGTATAGCTTGCAATCATGCAGCTGGAGTCGCTGTTTTGCCTTACTTTGCGGCAAAGAGGCATCCCATTGGTGTTCCCATGCTGCCTTCCATGGTTTTTAACACATAGCTCTATCTACTAACAATGTTAGACAGTACTTTGCTTCAAAACATTAAACCTCCTCAAGGTAGGTGCAAAGTAAAAGACATGGTTTTATTTCTCCAAAATGTTAAGACTTTGCATTTGTGCTGCATTGTACAGCACGTGCAAATTCAGCAATGTTTTAAAAGTGATTAGTGGCATTATTGAGTTAGGTGCTTGCCTTTCACCCTTATATTCTGCAGCATCAGGTTTGCATAGCGAAGATTTGGGTGGAGAGATGTCTGAGTGGAATCCAACCATATACTCAATTGTCCCATCTAAACTAAGTTGTTTGCCTTCAGCTATAAAAATATTGAAACATATGGAAGAGATGGTTAGCAAAGAAGGACGCTGTAGAGCTTTTACAATCTGCAAACTACATATGGCAATTAGATGTAATTTAATTACCCACCACTGCATTTATATTTATGGATGCTTAATGTATGCACTGATGTCAGTACAGAAGAAATCTATTTTTAAGAGTGGTGGCTTAAACATTAGACTTTGGATTCCAGTATATGTTTGTCGACTCTTTCAGTCACACTGAGCATGAGAATGTTTGTCTTATGGCACAATTTACATTGAGATCTTTGAAGCCCGCAACAGGCCCACTGTGCGCATAGAAATAAATAGAACCCTTGTGATGTAGACAGAGTGTTGCGTGAGTAGTTTCGGAGGGAAACACCTGACAGAATTTACTGGTCTGGAAATGCTACAGAGGAGTGACAGCAGAAGGAAGCAGGTTTCAGTCACAGATTGTTTAATCTATGTCAGACTGGGAGTTGTTTCAGCCACAGCTTAAGCTACACCATCATATTTAACCAAGTACTGTTTAAATTAAAGGTTAAGGAAACTGATACTGATATCCATACAGCCCCAACCAAAGCCTGCACCAATTGTTAATGTAGTTTCACTGAACATAAAGACTTCAGAAGAAAACAGAATTGTATTTTACACTGAATGATCTATCTATACGTTTTTTTTAGGTTTTTTAAAAAATATTTTATTTTATTGATCAGGTAGAAAAAAGTCTGTTACAAAACAATTGCCTTGATTCACAGTACATTAATCCACTGGTTCAGATACATATTATATAAGCTTTCGCATTACTATCACCTCGATAATTGTACAATAAATATAAAAACCAGCATTAACCGGTAGAAAGAACCCCCGGGCACATGCCTATGCCAGAGGAAGAGGAAGCTTCCCTTGAGTAATAATGCATAATTCCAAATTAATAAATTCATTGCTATAATTTATGATACCTGGGCGTTAAATACACAAAAATGACAACGTCGAGTGACAGGACCCCAAGCTGAAACCAATATATAAATGAGAGAGAATCTCTCTTACGTACTGCCAAACGATCAAGGAGGCCATAGGCTTGCATAGTACGAGCATAGTCTAATGATTGCTATCATGATATTTAAATTAGTCAAACACCTCACAACAAATGTCGCAGAATTTTGTTAGGGCCCTAATTCTTTGAGCAACGAGCTTTTCTCTTTGCTTCACTTGTTTAATTTTACCTACCCACGAATCATAAGAGGGAACCTCAGAAGACTTCCACTTTTGTAAAATTAGGGATTTAGCCACCAAGGTGGTGATAAACAGAAACTGTTGCTGTCTTAAAGTAAATTGCCTATGAGGAGCTGGTAGACCAAATAGAGACCAAAGAGGGTCTGAGGTCATGCGAACTTGTAGCCTCTCACTGATCAACTGGAATATCTTAGTCCATAAGGGATCAAGGGCTGGACAGGTGAAACATATATGAAGACAATCACCTTTGTTGTGTCCACATCTAAAGCATGCAGCTGAGCTAGTGGATAATACTTTTTGGATGCAAAAAGGCGTGTTGTGTAGCATCCATTTAGAATAACAGGCCATTCTTATATAATTTGCACCCCTGATGGCTTTGTGAGCCATTTGATTATACCAGCCCCAAGTTTGCTGATCTATCTTACAACATGTGGAGATTACGATCTTGGTCAATGCGGCGGTCACAGCCGTTTCACGTAATTGCTGATGAAGCAGGCGGTACCAGTTGCCTACTCCAGTTAAACCGCAAACAAAGTTGGCTTGGCTGACACTTGCCGCTAGTGAACTGGTTGTAAGCTGATAATTCCGCACATTGAAGTTGATTTGTTGGTGGGAAAAAGCTAATTCGTGGGGGATCGCTGGATTACCGGCAATCAGCTGTTTCCAGGATTGCATTGTTCCTGCCAACATAAAGTCCCTGAGCCTAGAAAAGCTCAACTTTTCCCAGCCCCTTACAACTCCAATATCCAAATGTATACCTAGCAGGGCGCATTCCCTTACATACATACGGGGGTGAAATTGAGGGAACTGAAACTCCTCTTTGAGTTTGGTGTACCTAAAGTCCAAGATGTGTGGGAACTTATATCTGGTAAGTTTCAGGAGCTTGGGACTTTTGAGAACAAGAGGCAGCCAAATATCGGTATGTCGTAGCATTTGCAGGAGATAGAAACAGTTTGACTGGTTACTCGAGGCTGCTGCCCAAGTAACCCAATCAAGAAATGCTGCTTGATAGTATTTCCTAATGTGCTGGAGCACCAGCCCTCCATCTTCAATGCCAAGTTGGAATGTCATCAAATTGGTAAAAGCCTTCTTCCCTTGCCACAGAAAATGGTGTAATGCTTAATTTATTGTGTTAAAATACGATTGATGAACATTGATCATAACATTAGAGAAAGGGAAAACAAATAGCAGAAGAATAGCCATTTTAATTAGAGCAATACGCCCTATAATTGTCAGTAGCAGGGACTGCCATTGGAGTACCAGACCGCGCACATTATTAAGGATGGCAGTGTAGTTTAGTTGGAATAAGTCTGCAAAAATATGCGAGTCATAAATGCCCAGATACCTAATAAGGCGAGTGGCAGAGTAGTGCAGCCTCATTTCGGCGGGTGGGATTGAGGAGGTGCTATTAAACAAAAGGACCTCCTCATATTTAGCATGATTTATTTTATAGCCCTCAATATCCATGAAAATCTGGATTTTGGCAAATGCATTGAAGATGTGTTGCTCCTCTACAGCTAAATAAAGGATCATATCATCTGCAAAGAGCTTAATCTTGGATGTTTCATGAAGGGGGTCCTTGACCTGAGGATCTTGCTGCCTAGCCACGGTTAAAGTTATAGGGTAACACATTAAGGGCCTAATTACAATGTCGGGCGGACTTATGTCTGCCAGACACCATTGGGATCGCTGGACCTACCGACCTCCGGTCGGCGGTCCCAACACCGCGATTAAAATGCGACCGCACATGGTGCAGTCACCTACTCCCATTTGTCTATGGGATCTTGTGCTCTCACAAGCTCCCATAGACAAATGGGAGAATCTGTTCATCCCTCCACCACGTGACAGGCATCTCAGGGTGCCTGCCACATGGTGCAGGGATCAAACCTCGACCCCCAACTGGAGGCCACGGGATAAAGGGGGCCCTGGTAGGGGCCCCTAATGTTGCTTTCCGACAGGCTTTCCATGTCGGAAAGCCTGACATGGAAAGCCTGTCGGAAACTGACATCGTAATCCCTATGGCGGAAACGCCGTCCATAGGGATTACGTACCGGTCTCTGACTCCTTGAGCCCGCGGGAATCCAGCCGGAATGACCGGCTGTAATGCGGCATTTGAAACTGAAACCAAGATGAGGCTCGGAAAGCCTCCGACCTGCGGTCAGAGGCTTTTCAACTCTCATCTTAATGAGGGCCCAAGTGTTTTAAGAGCATCTGATGTATATGCATGTGTATGCATTTAGCGATGCTAATCAACTGGAATATTTACATATTCATTTATTAATTCATTTGATTTTTTTTTTACTGTCAATGCTAGTGCTTGCATAATTTATGTCTAATGTTATTTTTCTATATTGTATAACTTCATAAAGGCTTGACTTACACCTACGTAATTCCACACAACCTGCATTAATGTTATTTGTAGTTTTATCTGTGTGTATAAAGGCCCTATATAAAGGAATAGAGTTTGAAATATTCTGTTGTCCACATGCATTCAGGCATATGCACTGAAAGTTCCTGTAATTGCAGTATCCCTAAGTGAAAAGGGTTCAGGTCAACTTATTCACGAGATAGTGGAAAGAGTAAGCATTACTCCCCCTCAATTCCTTTTGTTATACTCCCACAGCACAAAATACATGTTAAAAGGGCAGGTCATAGCCGGAAGTGTGAAGTGGTTTTCCGAGCTAATCAGACACCGGAACAGATCAGAGAATATATCCAAAACAGCCATTGACCTGCTACAATACTTTCAGTTTAAACAGCAACATTATTGCCCCCTAATTATGTATGTATGAGTAGTGTGTATGTCTGATGCAGGTAGTCCCAAAGTCTGCGTAAAAGAGGCAAAGACAGAACACGAAATGCTGTGTATTAATTATTGTAGGAATAAGTACTGTGTTTTGTGAACTTTACGAATTATGGACCGTAGTTGGATCAGAGTTGGAAATCTGAATGATTTATAAGGTGAATGGAATAGCTCATATTATATAAAATAGTTTGCTTACTATTTTTCTTTCTTGCGCTACCCTGGTTGGGGCGCACAGTTGATTTACTCTTTTTTAATATCTCTACTATTTTTGGTATCTTTCTTATGAATTATTACGTTAATTATAATGATGTCTTTAAAGCCATAACAATGGTGTTCTTGCTCTTTCATGGCAGTAACCAGGTCAGTGCATCACCACAGAGAAGGACTGTGACCTCTCAACTACAGTCTACTGATCGCCAACTACAGTCTGTGTTTTATTTCCAGCAAGAATATCTTTGTTGCTACGACCATGCACTGATGTGTTGTGCAGCATTTGTGGTACTGTTACATGAGTTCTGCGAGGGCGCAATAGGTATTTATGCCTGTTTTTGTGCCAAGGTGAATTTTCATACTACAGAACGGGCCTCAGATGCTTTTGCATTCCATGTACAACATAAATGGTGCAAGCACACGTTCTGCGCTCACCTGTTCACAAGGGGCATTCTATAACATGCACGTGGGTGCAGCTCACACCATATAACAGAATCACACACAGGGGCAAACAGGCAGCCACGAGGTATACTGACTGTAGACTATATAGCAATAGATGCAAGTTAGTGTGCTCCACGAGGATGCCCTTTGAGAGCGAGCACAGTGGTTTCAGGAACCCTCCCTGGCATCAACAACATAGTGGGCCTAGGTGTGAAATTCCGCTTCGTTCGCGGAGTTTGCAGAATTTTTCCCACTCTGTGCTCTGCGTAGCATGCTGAGTTCCAAAAAACACAGCGGAGCAGAGCTTTTTCCTCACTCGCGCTCGCCAATGTCGAGCGCAAGAGAGGAACATCTTTCTCCAGACTACCTCCCGGCGAGATATCTCAACACATGCGATTGCGGATGGTCGCTACCACTCGCATTGAGAAATCTTCCGTTCATGTTGACGAAGCTGCCACTTGAGTAGAACATGTACTTGAGTGGCAGAAAGAAGCAGCGGCCTCTTGCACTGTGCATGGTGTCATTTGCGCTGATTTTACAGCACGGACAAACACTCAGTGCTAAAAATCAGCGCGAACGGCACGACGTAACGCACTCTGCCGCTTGCAGAACTCCACGTAGCGTGGCAGAATTTTTTGGTCACTCTAGGGAGTTCCGCATTGCAGAACTCCACGAACTCTGCCCAGGCCTACAACATAGGCAGGTGCAGTAACACACTGCACCTGCCTTTGGGGTGATGCTTACCCCTTCTTAAAAACTGTTGAATCCAGTGGCAGTGAAAGATGAAGCATAGCTGGAAATGCAGGTACAAACTTGAGGAATTTGTGCCTCTGCTCGGAGAATCCACTTTTTCTGTAATCTTGTGCACAAGTGCTTTGTCTGCACAAGGTGCACCTGATAATGGTGCACCTAGTGGAGACTGGGATCATGACAAAGTATGCGTCCACCTGGTTATAGGTGCGAAATATAATAATATGTGCTCTTCTGTTTTTTTTATGAATTATTTATGTTCTGTCAGTAGTAGTTCATATTGGCATTTCTGTGTGCTCACTTGCTTAAATTTGCTTACATACTTGAGCAGCGCGGGTTGAATAATTCTTGCAGGAGACTCGCAGGTGTGAAGAGGCTTGGAGGGATGGTCCCTGGTAGTGTAAGTAGCTCCTCCATGTTAGTGAGTCCGGCTGATAAAGTAGTGATGTGAGTCCTACCCTGAAAGAGCAGGCAGCAGGGAGAGTGCTGCTCCACAGTGGAACAAAAGAGGGAAGCCCGAAGAGTTCGTGCACTTTCACGTGGAGACAGGCGAGAATGGATCTAAACTGTAGCTTTGCCCCTGAAAAAATTATTGGGGGTGTAAGGGCAAAATGTCAACCGGCCCCTCAATCTGCTTGAGGATGTCAAGGGTCTCTGGTGAGGGAATATTTTATGTGAGGTAGCAGTACGAGGGTCTGGATGTGGAGCCATGAACAAACAGAATGGGCAGAGGGCGGGTGCAGGATCCTGGGATGCAGGGTTGTGTGGTTGACTGGGGGTGGGTGGCAGGCCACTGGGCTACTGATACGGGGAAGGTTGCAATCTGAAACCTACTGCCTTCATCGGGCAGTTTACCTACATAACAATGGACATTCCAAGTTGTTATTTTTATTTTATGGATTATTTTATCTTCTGTGAGTAGTAAATTACTATTTGTATTTGTAAGCTCCTTTAAAATACATACCAACACACACAGCCGAAATTAGATTCAATCCTAATTGAAAAACGTTGCTAAAGCTTAGGGGCGTATGCAAAACAATCATGTGCGTCAGCTCTTCTAGGAATGACAAGAATTCGTTTGCAAAGAAAACATCAGAAAAACGCGAGAACCAGAAGGAAAATGGGATGGAAACGTAACTTCTGTCATTATAGGGAATATCCATCTCAAAGGTCAACAGTGCAGCACTATCCAGCCACTGCTCCCCGTTCACATGTCTTTTCCATCTATCTGATATTCCAACAGTCCTCCATGCCTCCTCAGCCTCTTAATTCTTTCACAAAATGCTTCAACTTGTTCGGTTGCTCTTCGGCCCTGACCCCAGTGCAGCAGGTGTTTGCATCTGGTGGAATTTCTTTCTGCAGCTGAACGCCTGCGAGCATCTGCGGCACCTCCCTCCCTCCCCCTCAGCTCTCATGCCTTTGTCATTCGCACGCGCGGATTTTCTTTTACTGTGTTTTCCCGCTGTAGGAAAGGCCGGAGCGTTGGCAGCGCTGCGCATGGGATAACTGGCTGAGTGACTGCAACTGTGAAACCGCTTTGGGCCTTGAAAGAAGATGAGACAAATGAGGGAACGCACTATAGGAAAACCAGACATAGTTTAGTAGTATAGCCTTAGATATAGTTTCACAACCCTTCCAGCGTTTGTACAAATATTTCAAGACTTTCAGCTTTGCCCACACGCCTCCAGAAAACCCCTCTCGTATTTCAGTGTTTTTTGCCAAGGCTGCCCAGGGGGGCCACGTAGGGGACCCTCCAACAGGGCGTCCGCCTTAGTGCCACAGGAAGGCACAGAAGTATGCATTCTAGGCTCCCTGGGCTAGGGACCAGGGGCTCGGCTGGCCGCGTCACTTCCGGCCGTGGGAGGGGGACAGGGGTACAAAAGCCTTCCCCCGCCCACTGGAGGGTCTCTTGACCGCTGCCCGTCTCGCTGTTTCCCGCCCTACCGCTTACCCTGCGAACGGCCAAAGGAGGGTACGGGGGGGGGAAGAATCTAACTTATTGTTTTGTGTTGCAGGAGGAGTTACAGGGCGATCCAGAGTCTGCAAGCTACAGAAGGGTACTATATTGCAGCAGCACAACAAGGGTGCTAAGCCAGGATACCCAGGGATGTCTTAGCGTGTCCCCTGGAAGAACTACGGTGCCCCGTTACCCTACGGGCGGTTGTGGGTCTGAGCAACCGGGGGCTGCCTGGAACGCTCCGCCCACCGGTTGGGGGGCGTGAGTATGGGAGTGGACTGGCGGTCCACTGATGGGAGAGGTGGCCTCTCCCAATAATGGGTAACCACCGATTGGCGACGGCCACGGTGCAATTTGGCTCATCAGACGGGCAGGCGGCATAGGGGCTGGCCTGCCCTGGGATCGCCTGTAAGATAACCAGCGGAGCTGGTGGCTGCGTCTGCCGGGTTGTTATGCTGTTTTTCAGGCGAGGAGCAGCCTGGTGCTATTGAGCGGGGTAACAACCTATGTGTTAATTTACCGGTCCTGTGCTCAACGGGGAGGCTTTCCAGTTTGGGCCCACGGCACGCGCGCATGTGACCGATCTGGCTGTTGCGGAAGTACCGGGTGCTATGCAGGACACCTGGGGGTCACTGCAGTTTCCCTGTTTTAATCCGCTTCTATTGGCTTCAGCGGGTACAGCAGGGTTTTTACATACATTTATCTGCCTCACAGGGCAGTACCGTTGATTTCAGTTTATTGGTGGTGCGGTAGTGGTAATGCTCTCATTTGCTGTAGAACTTGCTTTTCATTTGAATTGAGTAATTTCATTCTATGTTTAAACATAAACGCGACAGTCTCAGCATGTAGAATGGAAGCTTTTTCAATATGCAATGCGACGAAGCCATAATGGTGGCTTACGTATCTTATGCAACTAACCAGCATTGACAAAGCCAATAGTTCTTGCTTGTTATAGGTGGAGTGTTGCGTTTGTGGGATATATCTGGAGGCAATGACAAATGCCGCTAATACCAGCCGGCGGCTCACCAAGCTAAGCACCATAAGGATATGGGAAGGACTGCTTCAGACCTACGTTTTTAATTTCAGATACAGCACACTGTCGAGCCTTATGAAGTGTGCCATTTGCCTCCTGCAGGAAAAAAAGACTGCGGAGCTCTTAGGACAGTTAAATGGCAGCTGTCAAACCTACGGGGTGGCAAGTTTGTTAAAACCCGGGTACACCTCAGTGGGCGAACCTCTGGCTTAGTAGAGCCTAGATGGAGTAAGGGTGAATCCAGGTGTTAGTAGGCAACAGCACCTTCCAGTCCGAACCACAGCACTGGTACTATTATAACCCATTTTCATTAATAGGAGATTAAGTTGAGCTATTAGTTTCACCACATGGGTCAACAATCTCACATTGTGTCGCAGTTATCTGATGCCCAAGCCCTGTCACCAGAAGGACCACGGATGGGGAGCATATTTGTATCAGTGTATGTGTGGGACAGATGAACGGATACACGTGAACGCAACGCCTCATTGGCGCTTTGTCTTGGAAGTCCAGAGCGTACCACGGAGGGCAAAGACAGGCCGTAGCCCTTGATGAAATGTTTAATTTTGGCTGTGTGGGATCGGGGCTTGCAATCTCACTCCAATTGCAGTCTGAATCGGTAATTGTAAAGGGCTCACACTAAGACCATTCTACAGTATTTCCATGCCTGAAAGTACGTAGTGATGAAGTAATAGTGTCACAAGTTGCGCAACATGATATACATTTGTATAGGGTGCTCGTTAAAAGCTTCATTTGGTCTAACGAGTGCCAGGCTAACGGGACCGACACACGGTGGCTAGGTGCATTGGAAATCTGTGTTCCCTTATACAGTTATTTATTTAGTATTTAACACGTACTAAGGTGGGGATACCTTGGGCATTATTTACATTCCTGAACGTACGTAGTGATGAAGTAAGTGTCCCAAGTTGCGCAACATGATACACTTGTGTATAGGAAGGTTGTTAAAAGCTTCTGTTGGTCTAACAGTGCCAGGTCATTGGGGACCCTTGTACAAGAAACAAACAGGAGTGGTTACCCAACCTGTGGGTTAGAAGGGATGTTGCCAAGAGCAGAACTCAAACTAATTAGCTTTAAACACATGATCAAGAAGATTTAAGTGACATGCCAAAAGCTGTAAATGTTGTGCTGAAGGGAAGGCATGCCAAGGGAGATATCTTCCAGATTTCACAGGATCTCCTCAATCCAACATCCCTAAAGTAAGCGGAGGATGCCTGATGGATTTGTTAGACCTGTTATTAGTTTTATTAAACACACCAGGTACCATGAAGTAGTGACAAATGTACTGTAATCATAGGTACTTCCAGGACACTGGTCGTCCAATACACCTCCAGACAGGACTGGCCGCCCCCCCCCTTGAGCAAAGGGAAGTAAAACATGATAGGGGTTAGCATGCTTTTACAGACATTTGTGGCAAGCTCGCACATGGGGGTGTCCCGCTGAGTTTGGGGGCAGGTTAGCAGGCTTCACCTTGTCACTGCTCTGTCAGAGCCAGCAGACCCCTAGGCTGACAGCGCGCTAAAATACATGTCATGTTGGAGGTAGGTCCAGGATAAAAGGTCGTGCTTGGTGAGGCTCAAATCCAAGCGGTTGGGGTATCTTTCAAAGGGGCACATCGGGTTGGGCAGTACAACATTTTTCAAGTGCAACTGGGGATCTCCTCATTTATGTCAGATCCTGCCATTTGTTGTTTCCGCAGAGTTTGGGGCAGGGTAACGGGCCGCACCTTGTCTCTGTGGGCTTGTTGTGTGGCCGGGTCTTTTGAACGAGTAGATGCATTATCGCTGGGTATTCTGGGCATTAAGGAATGCCAGGCAAGAATCGAGCGAAGGCAAGTAGTGGTACTTTTTGGGGCATTTGTTGGATTGTCTCTCTGGCAGACCGCCATGCAAGGGGACTGTCTTAGGTCACGCACATCAGGCAGAGGTGCCCAGTGGAAGCACAGGAGGGGGACTGAACAGGACAGAACAGGACACTGCACAGGTTAGATGCCGGTGAATGGTGGCTACACTACTGCACAGGGCAAAGTAAACCTGGACTGAGTCTCATGCGGGGAGTGGTGGTGTTGGTGGTTGCTACCTCAGTACACAGGATCACTCCCTGTTGGGTCTATCGATCATCTCAATGGGCATTAAATTTACAGCCTCTCTAGTCTCTGCCATACTGTGAGTAGGTTAGCCATGGACTTTAATAAAGAGCTGCAATGGCCCTCTATTGCTATAGTACAGCATCTAGTTTACCGGTGCTTACTGGACCATCATTAGCACCAGCAGCGACTCACACGGGCAGCGGTATAGCTTCCTTTTATTTCGCCTGGGTTTGGGGCTGGCAGGGTTTTCAAACTTTGCAGACAGAAACAGAATAGGCAAAGATAGGCATACCTGGGATTGTACAACGCGCACTCAGCAGTAGGTTTCAGCATAATCCTGGTATACCGTTGGTAAAAAACGTAAGGTTATGGGCTACACACGAATAGGCACTTTCTGCCAGCTGGGGCGTGAGCGGGCCATTCCCAGGAGGGTGCGGGTTGCCTTGATAGTACTGATATGGAGAGGATGGAGCACTAATACGGACAACTACGAGAGCACATTCTGCAGTCATAGTTATGGTTAAATTGATTGCATGTTACCAGTTGCTCCAGTTAAGCAATTTTCCTTGGGAGTTGTCAGCAATCATTCGGACTGCAAGTTTGGTGGTTGCCGGTTGGCAGGCCTTTTAGATGTGGGTTTCTAGCTCAGGCATGCCCAAGTATGGGTTAAGGTGCTTGAAGTCTGCCCTGGGAGACAAGTTCACAGGCATGTGGAGCGGTAGAACTGAAAGGGGCTTGGGTTCGACCTCTGGCCACAGGTTCAGATCCTGGTAGGTTCACTTAGCATTTCATCCTCCTGAGGTCGATATATCGAGTACCACTGAGTTGAGTAACAATAAACATGTGCAAATTCTCCCGCCCTTTAGCCTTGGCTGGCAGCCATGGAGGTTGTGGAAGTTGTCATCCAACAAGTGTGCTTTGGTCCAACGGGTCTCCGGTTACAAAGTTTCAAGTAGACCACATCATGCAGGCATGCTTGCAATTGTCAGGACAGACAGGGGGAGAGAAGAGATTCAGCAGCCACTCCTTCAGGATTGGGGCGGCAACCACAGCCTTCCTATCAGGGATGCCGCCAGAGCGAATTAAGCAGGTAGGGCGCTGGGAGTCGCAATGCTACAAACGATATATAAGGCCTTGAGCTGAAGGACTCTTAGGTACTATGTTGCAACCGACAGTCAGGTGCTTAAAGGTGTACGGTTTTGGCCCGGATTGACAAATGATGTTGCAGTGATGTGGTGTTGTTGTGCAATTGTAGATTATTAGAATATAAACGTTACAATAATTATGGTTTTCAAACACAACATCTCTTTATTTACCAGGAACCTAGGTCTGGGTAATTGGCCATTCAAGTATCATTAGAGTGGCACAGTGGGCTGAGATAAGAAAGTGGTGACATGACTTCTCCGCCACAGAGATAACGTGGCTAAGTTACCCGGGTATGCGCTAGAACGAGCTGATGAGGAAGCTGCAGCAGAGACTTGGGGGAGGGATCGGTCCACCTCCTATTCTGGTCATACACTTGGGAGGGAATGACCTGACGACTCTGGGGAGGAGAGTACTGCTCCAAGACATGAGGGACATCATGTGTCAGTTGAGTAATCAGCTTGGGGCATGTGAACTGTGGTGGTCTGAAATTTTACCGCGCCCAGTTTGGCAAGGAGCCCGATCTGGAGACGCCATTGAGATATCACGTAGGAGAGTGAACAGCGCCAGGCGTAAATTCACGGAGCAAAGGGGATTTGGCTTCATCAGGCATGGTTTTCTTCATGCCAAGTCTACTGGATGCTGGGAAGTGGATGGGATTCACCTCTCAAGGGTAGGCATGGACTTATTTTTGCTGGGCCTTGGGGAGGCCTTGGAAGCAACAGGCTGTAGGTAGGAATATCTGCCTTGGTGGGGGGCCCTGGTGGTGACGGTGGCCACCCCCAGAGCTGTGGAGGAGTTACAGGGCGATCCAGAGTCTGCAAGGTACAGAAGGGTACTATATTGCAGCAGCACAACAAGGGTGCTAAGCCAAGGATACCCAGGGATGCTTTAGCGTGTCCCCTGGAAGAACTACGGCGCCCCGTTACCCTACGGGCGGTTGTGGGTCTGAGCAACCGGGGGCTGCCTGGAACGCTCCGCCCACCTGTTGGGGGGCGTGAGTAAGGGAGTGGACTGGCGGTCCACTGATGGGAGAGGTGGCCTCTCCCAATAATGGGTAACCACCGATTGGCGACGGCCACGGTGCAATTTGGCTCATCAGATGGGCAGGCGGCATAGGGGCTGGCCTGCCCTGGGATCGCCCGTATGATAACCCACCATGTTGGCATATTGGTTATGCAAATAAACCTGCAGCAAAATGTCTCCACTAAAAAGGTGTCGTGTGGTTTATTTATGTATGTTGCTGTATGAGAACTGAGTGTTGCCGATATTGGCACTATGCCAAGGCTGCCCAGGGGGGCCACGTAGGGGACCCTCCAACAGGGCGGCCGCCTTAGTGCCACAGGAAGGCACAGAAGTATGCATTCTAGGCTCCCTGGGCTAGGGACCAGGGGTCGGCTGGCCGCGTCACTTCCGGCCGTGGGAGGGGGACAGGGGTACAAAAGCCTTCCACCGCCCACTGGAGGGTCTCTTGACCGCTGCCCGTCTCGCTGTTTCCCGCCCTACCGCTTACCCTGCGAACGGCCAAAGGAGGGTACGGGGGGAAGAATCTAACTTATTGTTTTGTGTTGCAGGAGGAGTTACAGGGCGATCCAGAGTCTGCAAGGTACAGAAGGGTACTATATTGCAGCAGCACAACAAGGGTGCTAAGCCAAGGATACCCAGGGATATCTTAGCGTGTCCCCTGGAAGAACTACGGCGCCCCGTTACCCTACGGGCGGTTGTGGGTCTGAGCAACCGGGGGCTGCCTGGAACGCTCCGTCCACCTGTTGGGGGGCGTGAGTAAGGGAGTGGACTGGCGGTCCACTGATGGGAGAGGTGGCCTCTCCCAATAATGGGTAACCACCGATTGGCGACGGCCACGGTGCAATTTGGCTCATCAGACGGGCTGGCGGCATAGGGGCTGGCCTGCCCTGGGATCGCCCGTAAGATAACCCACCATGTTGGCATATTGGTTATGCAAATAAACCTGCAGCAAAATTTCTCCACTAAAAAGGTGTTGTGTGGTTTATTTATGTATGTTGCTGTATGAGAACTGAGTGTTGCCGATATTGGCACTATGCCTGGTGGCCTCTTTGTCTGGCATTTTGCACTTGGCATGAAAGGATTTCATGTAGTTCCGCCTGTTACTTCATAGGCAGAGGGTAGAGAATGCCAGTCTGGCGGGAAAGCGCGATGGTGGAAGAACAGTAACTCAGTTCATCTCGAGGACAGTTGCGCCCAGGGAGGTTGGTTAACCGCTTAACCTGAGTGGGCGGGGCCACGACGGCCAACGGACGTGCGCAGCACTACGGAGGTAGTGCTCGCGACGGCCGTTGGCCGACGGACGCATGGAAAATGAGAAGGCGTTTGAAAAACAAGGGATACCTACTTCCAGCACCAAAAAGTACCGTTTTTATATGAAATGTTAAAAGGACAAAAACTACGGTCGTTCAAAGCCCGAATTAGTTATCTGCTATGAGATGAAAACAAGTTTCACAACAAGCATTGACAAGCAAAGCCAAGAGGTCTGGCCTTGGACAAGCGCGCATTTTTTTTGCAAACATATGCAATGGACAATTGGCAAAAATTTGAAGCATACAAACACGACAGCCCTGACACTGAAGTGCACTCTTTCCAGGTAGCTGTTCACATGTATTCTAGCAAAATACATCCCTCACCCTGTAGGTGAACTAACTAACGCCTAAACGGGACTGAGCCATTGCTGTATGCTGCAGTGGACCTAAAAAAATGTATGTGTGTATGTCTATATTTTTATTATGATTTTTTTTATAAACATATAGCTACTGAAACAGCTTAAACTGTCACTAGGCCGGACCTCCTAAAACAAGCATTGGCAAAGCCAATAGGTCGTGTGGGTGAAATCTATTGGGTTAGCTAATTCTTTTTGTGTTAGCCACCATGGATGTGCATGCACCAGCAGTGGCCATCTTTGCATGGGATTGTAAAAACAATCTGCGGTGGCTATTTTTGAAAGAGTTTGTAAAAACATTACAAATGCATTCAAAACTGGCCACCACGGATCTGCACACACAGCACGGTCATCTAAAAATACATGTATAATATTCCAACAAACCCATTGAAGATGGCTGTGGTGGATATACAGGGATCCACAGCAGTCATCTGTGAATGCATTTGTAAGATTTGAAGAAACCCATTTACCAATGGGCACAGTGAATGCACGAACATACAAGGCAGTCCTCTTTTGAATGTTTTTGTTGACATAATGAAAAAAACATTTTTGGGTGCCCGCCACACATATTTGCACTCACAGGAAGGCATCTTGAATTGGATAAAAACTGATTATAAGATCGACTCACACTCAGAGCAAAGCGGGTGCAAAAAGTGAAAAAAACATAAAAATTATGTGGGAGGGGTGACAAGTGGGGAGTGGTGGAGGAACAATGGAGGCGGGTGGAAGGTGGCATATTTAAAATAGAAATGAGCAGGATGGAATGGATGAAGCAATGGGCGAGTTGGGGAGTTGGAAAAGGGGAGCAATATGGAGAGCAAGGTGGCCAGGAGCAAAGTGAAGGGGGAAGCAGCACATGGGGACAGCAAGAAAAACACACACACTCCTATGGAGTGATTAAAGAAAGGAAAAAGTAGTTCCCTGAATGCAAGTAACATCCGCAGTAGAAGGATAATTGAAATCGAATTGCTGCTTGGTAGAAAAAAACAGAATAGAAAGGAAAACCTTTAGGATAAGGAGGATACAATTGAGGCAGATAAAAGGTCTTCCAACCATAAGCAATGGGCTGATCCAAAGCCCACTCAATAGGTCTGGCCAACAGACAGCTAAAGCTGCCTGTAGCTGAGACTTAAAAGAATAAGAGGTGAATCTTTTGTAAGTGTCCAAAGTGTGACTTTGTCCTGTATCCTCATACCGTGTGAAAATCACAAAGGCAGAATTGTGTCATCCTTACACATTTTGATCTTGGGCCCAAATACAAATGAGAAAATGTCCTTTTTACTCAAGATTTGTGCAGGTATTAGTTTTTACAGTATTTTACTGCGTCATGTGTTTACTTGTTTTTTGGCTTAATAGTTTTATTTCATCAATGTAAGTCGGGTTCCTAAGCTGTATCGCATTGTATGAACCTTTGGATATTGCTTTCTGTGCTATAACCCTCAGTGCACAAAATGATTTTGTGGGCTCACAATTCCTGATTTACAGAGTCAGGTACTGCAGATTTGCTCACAATTTCCATGTCTAACCTCAAGCTGCAATTAAAATGGATTTTCCACATTTAGAAGATTAGATATTTTGTATGAATTGATCTTCCAAACAACTAAAGAGGGTCTGGAACAAAAAAGTAAAGGAGAGCCTGCTTATCTAACGAAAAACCTTTGCTCCTGTTACCATGTCTTCCATATTCATTCAGAAACATTATTGTCTCCAAAAAGCTTCACAAGTGAGTATTACAGAGCACTTCAATTGAAATTCATGTGTATAATGTGATCATCAAAAACAATGCCAATATAAATATCCTGAACAAAGCCCACAAACCCAACCAAACATCATAATTGTCAAAATCGTATATGATCCATTAAAAACACGTCCTTCTTAAGCAAAGGCAAGTCCACGCCTCCTCCAAGAGGCAATTAAGGTTTGTTTGTTTCACAGGCCACAAAGAACAGACTCCACCTTCTTCAAAAAATTGGTAGATAAATCTATAGAGCTTAATTAGACATAGTCTTCAAATTCATCACAAACAATTCGGTCTTCTGTATCCTATGTAAGAGATGCAAGCTCAGGTTACATCTAGATGCACATTTCTCGCTGCCTGACAAGACTTATAGAGAGGAAGTATAAATACTGACGACCTCTCTCCTTGTGCTGTTACGATGGATTGAGGTGAGGAAATGGGAGCATTTTCTTTATCTTTATTTTTGAACTACCATGATGACTAATACTTTGGGATACAAAAGACCCCTTTGTTAGGGAAGGAATTCAGGACTACATCTGCTTAGACTGAATACATATGTTTGTCAGTCCTGAAGAAGGAAGAGGAAAAAAGTTGGGATTTTCCACCAAAACATGTGATCCAGCGGTATACCAACAACAAATACTCCACTACCATATACTCACCTGGGCCCATATAAATTTTAACACACACACAAATTGAGTAAACCGCTAGAGTGGTTAAAGTTTTATAATTCACAAAATTCAGGATTAGTTCATTTATTTTTCCTAACTAACCTTTTCACTGATCAGAAAGTTCTTTCCTCTGGTCGATGGACCATTAGTTGAACTAGTTTATGGTGATAATTAACATAACCCTTAACTATTCTTTTATTTGGAGTAAATGATCACAGACTCAGGAAGTTTTAAAATCTTTATCTAAATTAAATGCATGTGAACCATCTCAACAATACAGTGTAGTCAACATCATTCTTAGGAGAGAAAAATTCAATTGATTAACATCAAGCATATACTTCGGACTCATACAATAATAATGCTCAGAAAGGGAGAGGACAGAGAGAAAAGAACATCTACAAAATGCATGAAATTATATTTACCAAGAATGGTGTGAAAGACCAACCCCCTGGCCAAAGGGCTGGTAAGGGTCCCCAGGATAGGTCAGGAGACAAAGACTTCAGGACAGGATTCAGGACAGGATAGTTGACCTCTCTAGAATACCGACGATTGCGCCGCACTCCTCTCTGACACTCTCTTCGTCCTCGAGATTCTTCCGTGATCTTCTGATCTAACCCAATTAAGTTAGGATAGAAAGTAGTTCTTCATCAGCATCTCACAGCATCGGTCTCCCCTTCTCCTCGACAGACAGTATCCCGATCTCTCTAACTAACTAACTAACTAAAGCTACTTTAATTATACATTCGTTTCTTCATGTTCCACCCACTAAAGTTTCAATATCGTAAAAATACGAACTATGATTGGTCAGGCAAGGGGGAAGCTCCATCACACCATGCTTACATGTCATCAAAATCTATTAAACTATTGTTCGCAAAACCATCCCCTTAATTTTTATTCATTTCTTGCGGTCCCACACATATCCACACTTTATTTTGCAACATTATTTATAAATTCATGAATAAGAGTCCTCTTCGCTGAACTCTTCACCCTCCGTTCTCAGGGCACATCATTCGCGACCTTGGCTCCCGTTCAACAGCAGTGTCATCCTCCCGGGTTAACTTTCAGTGGACATGCGCAGTCTTTGAAATACCCAGCTCATTCAAGCTATGCGTGAGAGGCCCAAATGCGCACTAATAATAAAGTCAGAAAGACAAATATTAATTTCACAAATAAATGGACACTGTATACCTCCCACCTCTACTCTATTTCCCTTTTCTTATTAATACTTTCCCTGCATTAGCATTAGTAAAATAGCTTGTTTTCATTTCAGCTAAGCAGATGCCATGCACGCGAGTCTTCAAGACTCCATTTTAGTGTCTTCTGCTCATGCGCTAGAATTTCCCTCCAAGCATTACCTCGTCATACTGCGTAGATGCAGTTGACACATGCGCACAGCAGTTTCCCCATTTAAAGCGGTATTAGTCTGTCTTCATTGTTATCCGCGCTAGTACATACATAAGCAAGCTTTGCTAACCCGCGTGTTCATGTGGTGCGTATTAATTATTCACAAAACACAGTTAGTAACTTGTTAATAAGTTAAACGAGAGGATCGCCTCCGAGCAAGTCTCTTTCTTACCTTGCTCCATCACATGTGTTGACATTTTTAGATGTCCACTGTTGGCTGTTCGACATGTTAGATGTCCATATTCACTGAGTGCATCCAGAAAAGGGAAAGGGCTGTTTAATGCATGTTGCTTCTTAAAGGCCACAACTTCAAGTAGAAGTGAGTCTGTACTAGGCAAGCAACTTTGAACATGGACCTGCTCTTAGTAGTAGCCAACTTAAGGAAGACAAATAGACGCATTATGGTTAATTTATTTGGCTCCCATGGACCAGGCAAGTTTGAGTTGAGGCATTAACAGGTATACATGTAGTCAAGCCTAGAGAGGTCCATCGCTTGGATAACCTCTTTCAAGTCATGTTTAGGGAGCAATGGTATTATCCTACAGATAAGTGTCAGTTGGAAGTTGGCAATTGCTGCCATCAAGTTGATATTATTTTGGAAATGATAATTGCTCTCCAAAGTAAAACCTAAGGATTGAAAGATGAGAGGATGTGACATCCTACTCCTGAGATATTCATTGAATTCAGTCATGCTTGGACGGGCATGTGTGGTGCCTATGGTGAGAAGAGGAGGAACTCTACCTTCTGGATATTAAACATGAGGTGGTGTGTCATCCAGGATTGTATTTTGACTAGGGTTGAGACAAGTCTAGATATGTTGTTAGGGACTTTAAGGTGTTATTTGGTGTCATCTGCATATTTGTGATAGGATATACTTGAGTGTTTAATGAGATAGCCAAAGAGATCGAGGTATAGCTTGAATAAGGAGGGTGCTAGAACTCAGCCTTGTGGGACCCTTTAAGAGACAGTAACATGCTGCTACAGGGTCTGACCACTTTAATCAATAGCAAGCTGTTCTCAATGTAAGATTTTAAGAAATGTAAGACAACCCATGAGATATTTTAAGATATAAAGGATTACCTAATGGCAGACATAGATTTATGTTATGTTATGTTTATTTGTAAAGCGCACTATCACCCACCAGGCTATCCAGCTGCTGAGCAGTAGTGTGTGCCTATGCCTGCCTGTGATAGGTTGGTTAATTGAAAAGCCAGGTCTTCAGTTTTTTACGAAATTGAAAAAGAGAGGAGGCGGCTCTGATGTGGAGTGAGAGGACGTTTCACACTTTATGAGCGATGTAAGAGAATTACTGTCCACCTGATCTGGTTCTGTGTATCTTAGCATGTGTGCAAGCAGGAGTCCTGCGGAGTAGAGGTGTCTGGGTGTGTTAGACAGGGTATCCTTGGTGTGGTTTCCCCTAGCTTTTGGCCTCCTAACCTGTTTTGCTGACTTCATTTTTGCTGGCTTTAGGATTCTGTGCACCTTATCACTGCTAACCAGTGCTAAAGTGCATGTGCTCTGTACTCTAAACATGGTAATACTGGCTTATCCACAGTTGGCCTATTTAGTTTACTTCTGAGTCCCTAGTAGAGTGCACTATATGTGCCCAGTGCCTGGAAATTAAATGCTACTAGTGGGTGTGCAGCACTGATTGTGCCATCCACACAGTAGCCCTGTAAACATGGCTCAGTCATGCCATTGCAGAGCCTGTGTGTGCAGCTTTGAACTGCCATTTTGACCTGACAAGTTAACCTACTTGCCAGGCTCAAACCTTCCCTCTTCTTACATATAAGCCATCTCTAAGTTAGGCCCTAGGCAGCCCCATGGGCAGGGTGCAGTGTATTTAAAAGGTAGGACATGTACTTTTGAGTTTTACATGTCCTGGTAGTGAAAAACCGCTAAATTAGTTTTTTCACTACTGCAAGGCCTATCTCTCCCATAGGTTAACATGGGGATTGCCTTAAAACATCTTTTTAGTGTAATTTCCCATTGAGAGCAGATAGAGATTTGTAGTTTGGTGTCTCTGGACTCACAATTTAAAAACACAACTCATGGTGAAGTTGGTTTTTAAGTTGCAAGTCTGAAAATGTCAATTTTAGAGAGTTGGCATTTTCTTACTTTAACCATCATGTGCCTCTGCCTGTCTCTGAATAAACGTCTCGGTTAGGGTGACAGCTGGGCTTTGTGCATTCCCTCTAGTCTAGACAGTCACACAAAGGGAGCTGTGGTGTGACATTTGCATCCTGATGGCCCATCATCAGGCTGAATGTCCGTTCTGATGTAGATTGGGAGGGAGGAGCTGACACTTTTACCTGAATAGGGCTGTGCCTGTCCCCAAACAAAAATTGCATACCCTCCTTTAGTGAATCTGGAGCCAGGGCAGGAAAGGCAGGGACCTAGTGATCTTCGAAGGCCTCTTTGATGTCTCCCCACGTCAAAGGCACATTTGGGCATAAGTACTGGATCCCTGACACCACCAAATCAGAACTTTACTGTAACCAAGGACATTCTGCCTGGAAGAAGAGCTGCTGTGCTGTAGGGGGGATTGCCACTTTGCTACTTGCTCTGCTGTGTTGGCCTGTTGACTGCTGAGTGCTGTGCTAAAGGAGGTACTGCCACTTTGCAACTTGCACTGCTGTGTTGGCCTGCTGCCTGCTGCTTCTTGCCTGGGAGTGAGAAGGACCGGACCTGTTCTCTACATCCTTGAACCCAAGATGCTTAAAGGGCTTGCTGACTTGCCTCCTGTTTTCAAAAGTCTCAGGGACACAAAAGACTTCTTGCAACTCTCCTGGTGTTGCTGGACTCTGCCATCTGTGAGTCCTACCCTTGCCTGAGGTGCCCCCTCCAGCCCTGAGCTTTAGAAATGGGGTTTGCAGTTGTTTTACCTCTCGACATCGATGCAGCAGTGACTTTTTGGCAATTGGCGCTGACGCATCGCCCAATCAGCGGCTGCTTGACAACATCGGTTTCACCGCCAATGCAGCTCGAAAACTACAGCAATCATCGTGAAACCGCTCAATGATGAAGGTCTGTGCAGCACAACAGCGATCCTACTGCCAAAGCTGCTCAATGACAACGCAGCTCCTAGAGTTCGACAGAGCTCGAAGACGATGCGGGACCCGCTCTGCGTGGCTCAACGACGACGCAGCTGGCTCTTGACATCGACAAAAGTTCCAGCCAAGGTATTTCTTCAGCAGGACCTGTCTGGGTCTTGTAGCCGGCCTGCCCTCCATCATGTTCGGCCTGAACTTTGGAATTGCACTGGTCTCTCGCGACCTCGAGTAACATTTTGACCACTAGTAACTTCTAAGTAATGTTTTCACATTTAATCTTTAAAAGTTCATATCTCGAGTTCTACGTATTGAATCTTTGTTGTTAAGGTCTTGTTTTAATCAGGTAAATATTTTCTATTCCTGTGTAGAGTCATTTTGTGGGGTTTTCATTGAGTTACCATCATTTTAAGTGTTGCACAAATACTTTACACATTGCCTCTTAAGTTAAGCCTGACTGCTCTGTGCCAACCTACCAGAGGGTGCGCAAAGGTCAATTTAGGGTGTGTATCTGACTTACCCTGACTAGCATGGTGGTTCCTACTTGGACAGGGCGCATACCTCTGCCAACTAGAGACCCCATTTCTAATAGGGTGGTTGGTGGAAGGAGATGCAACTGTTCAGGTAGGTGCAGCCTGAATTGTGCAGTGCCTTGAATGTGTGTGGGAGGAGTTTGAATTGAGCATGTTTGTGTATCAGGAGCCAGTGGAGTTCACTGAGGTGTGGTGTGACGTGAGTTCTGTGTGGGAGGTTGAGAATCAGTCAGGCTGCCAAGTTCTGGATAGTTTGTAGTCTTCCAGTGAGTTGCCTGGTGATACAAGCATAGTGCGTGTTCCCATAGTCCAAATTGCTTGTGACTAGGGCGGGAGTGACAGTTTTTCTGGTGTTGCTTGAGAGCCATTTGAAGATGTTCCTCAGCATTTTCAGGGTATGGAGGCAGAATGCAGTGATGGTGTTGACTTGGGCAGTCATGTCCAGCTTGCTGTTGATGATTATTCCGAGGTTCCTGGCGTGGGTTCTGTGTGGGTCTGAGTTCAGCTGGCCACCAGTTGGAGTTCCATGGTGAAGTGTTCTTTGCAGAAGGTCAGTACTTTTGTCTTGTCTGTGTTGAGCTTGCGACAATTGGCTTCCATCCAGTTAGCGACTTCAGTCATGCAGGTGGTCAATTTTATTATTGTGTTGGGCGTCAAAAGGGACAGTATGAGTTGCAGTTCCTCTGCATAGTAGAGGATGTTGATGTTGTGTGCTCAGATGATGTTGACCAGAGGTATCATATATGCGTTGAAGAGGGGGAAGCTGAGCGATGAACCTTGAGGCACTCCACAGATGAGTTTGTGGGCTTCTGAGTAGTAAGGTGCCAAGCTGGAAGCTTGTGTTCTATCAATTAAGGAGGAGCAGGTCCAGTGGAGAGCAAGTTCTTGGATGCCAATCTTGTGCAGGTGTCTGATGAGGATGGGGTGCGAGACAGTGTCAAATGCTGCAGAGAGGTCCAGGAGAATGGGGGCTGCCGTGTATCCTCTGTCAAGGATCAAGTGGATGTTATCTGTGGCAGCTATGAGTGCTGTTTCTGTACTGTGGATTGTCCTGAATCTGGACTGCATGGTGTTGAGGAGATGGTGGTTGCTGAAGTGGTTGGTGAGATGTCGGTTGATTAGTTTCTCTAAAACGTTTGCTGGGTATGGTAGGAGATTTTGGCAGGAGTATGGGGAGTCCCCATTCTTTATGAGTAGGAGAGCATCTTCGGTAATTTGGAAGATAGCTGCTCAGTGCTGCGGCCATCTCTGAATACAGACTGGTTCTCATCAAGCAGGTTGTTGTCCATGATAAACTGTTTAATTGAGCGTAGACACAGCTTTCAACATTTTGGCAAGAAATGAAAGTCCAGATATTGGGTGGCTGTTATTGAGGTCATCAGAGTTTTTGCTTTTTTATTTTATTAAGAGCAAAATGTTCCCTGTTTTAGGGCATTCAGGAAATATTCCTTGTTGCAGGGAGGGGTTGATGATACTGGACCAGTGTGGTGAAGTAAAACACTTTGCATCGCTTTCATCAGGTTAGCTTGTAGTGTCTAAAAAGTGACTTGACAGATTGTGTTTGGAGATAATGGTTCATAGTTCTTTTTTGATTTCAAAAGATTTTTATTGAACATTTTCAAAGGTAAATGAACAGAGGAGGGAGAAACAGCAAAGGAATACAAAAAGGTGTATATCAAAGAGTCCAAACCTGGTACAGAGGAACCGGGATAGTAGGTTAAAATAGGAAATCATGAGCAAATAATAAAACTAAGGCAGGTGGCATCAAATCAGAGCAGTATAAAGGTCCTGCACCCAACAAAAAGGATGTATAAATCATAATAAACAATGTAATCTGGTACCAGTAGGCAATTGAGTGAGAAGGGGTGTATAGAGAGGACCAGCACACATAGAGTACATGGTACATGGTGTTAGGTATCTTGCAGTGAATAGCATAACATGAGGCAGTTAAATAGAACAGAGGCAGAGATCAAAGGAAATAGTGTCAGCCAGAATTGAGGAGCAGATAGAATGCCTGCTCAGGGCAAAGACATACATGAGGTGATAGGCAACAAGGAGTAGATCCAGTTACTCGCACAATAGGTCTTTAAGGAGGTTTGGTGGAGGCAAAGTAGTTGTCGAGGGCTGTCCAGACAGAGGAATTACGGATTATCCATAGAGAGTTTCAGAGGGAGATTTTGTCAGGACCTCTCAAGAAGGAGACCCAGTTAAAACAAGATCAGAAAGAGGAGGCTGCTGTGTCTTTCCAGTTGTCGAGTACTGTTTTGCAGGCAGCTGTTAGGAGAATATCAATCAAGAGGCTATCACTACAGAGTTGATTTTTGGATCCAGGAATCCTTGGACCAGGGATAGGAAGTTATTTTCTAGTTGGACCCCACATAGGGTGTGAATGAAGTTGAACACCAAGTACCAGAATGGAGTTACTGCCCTGCAGTAGGAGAGGAGGATGGGGAGGTCACCAGTTGAGTTATTACAATTCCAGCACAGTTGATTATCTCTGAGGGATAGCTTGTGGAGAAGGTATGGTGTCCAGAAGGTTCTGTGCAGTAGCCAGAATTCCACCTGAGAGAGAGAGGGGGAGATTTTGTGAGAGACTACTGACTTCCATATTATGTTCCAGGTCTCAGGAGTGAAAGTCCCAGAGGGGTCCCATTTTGCCTGAGTGCACGAGATTACGTTATCAGATTTTGGTTTCAAGAGGCGATAGAACTTGGAGGCTAAGTGCCCAGACTTATTAAAGGTCAGAATGGCTTTGGGAAGAGAGGGCTCGCTGGGAGGGAGATTAAGTTTAGACAGACTGACTTTAAGTTTGAGGAAGTCATATAGATCTTAGTCCTGTAGGCCGAAGTGAGATCGCAATTCTCTGAAAGAGGTTGGGAATTGTGGAGATCCAAGATTTTTAAAGAAATGAATACCCTTAGAGGCCCAATGTGGCCAAAAGACCAGCACGCCTTGGATTCTAATTTTAGGATTATTCCAAAGGGAGATCATATTAGATTTAGACATCAGCACCTCAAGGAACTTATCGATTTTCAGGAGGGCTCTTTTGGTGGTGTTAAGAATGTATTTTCCAGAGGCAGGGTACTGGTCAGGAGGGAAATAGGGTGGAGGTCACCCAGTAGCTCCCTCTCAATTGATAACCAAGAAGGGGTGTAGTCCGCCCATTGGGAGAACCAGAGGGAGCCTTGACCCACGAGGAAAGCCGCATGGTATTTTCTGAAGTCAGCCAGGTTCACACCACCAAGATGGAAAGGAAGGCGAAGTTTTTTGATAGAAATTCTGGGGCGTTTGTTCTGCCATATGAATTTGTTTAATAATCTATCAACTTTTTGGTGTAAATCATCCGATAGAGATAATGGGAGCATATGCGCGAGGTAGATGATTATGAGGGTGATCATCATTTTGACGGACTCTATACGGCACCACCATGTAAGAAATTTGGTATTCCAACACTCCAGGAGTGATTCAATTTTCTTCAAGGTTAGATTCTCATTGTGGCGAAGGGAATCTAATACACTCCAGGCCCAAGGATTTAATAAACTTTGGTTGCCAGGTTAGGCCTGTGCTCGCGAACAGGGCTCTGGAGCACAGATTATTCAGGGCAAGGATTTCTGATTTGTCTTTATTTAGTTTATAGTTTGAAACTCGGGCATAATCTTCTATGGTCTGAAGTAGGGCAGGAATAGACTGTGAAGCCTCTTTGGTCATTATTAAAATATTGTCGGCGTAGGCCTCAAGCTTCACTGTAGACCTATTAAAGGAGACACCGTGAACGTGGGATTGGATCTAATCTTGTGGAGAAGGGGTTCAAGGCTTAGGATGACAAGGGTTGGGTAGAGGGGGCAGCCCTGTCTTGTACCTCTCTCTAGGTTGAATGCTGAGGAGAGTAGGCCCCCAGACCTCACTTTGGCCGTTGGACCACTGTAGAGAGCCATGACCATTTTTGTAAAAGATTCTCCCAGATTAAATTTCATTAAGGATTGACGGAGAAAGGTCTAGGAGACCCTATCAAAAGCTTTTTCAGCATCGAGGGTAACTGCTACTGTTTCAGTAGGGGACGATTTGGCTCTTTCAATGACATGGCATAGGAGTCAGGTATTATCATTGGATAGCCTATACTTCATGAAACCCACCTGTGAGCGATCAATCAGCCTGGGAAGGAGAGGTTCGAGTCTCTTACAAAGTATCTTAGCGTAGATCTTTGCATCCAGATTAATTAGGGAAATTGGTCTATAGTTCTTAACCTGCGTTGGGTCTTTGCCGTCTTTTGGGATTACAACTATAGTGGCTTCGCTAGTAGTGCCCGAGATGGTTCCAGAGTCAGCAAAGTGTTGATACAGGGATAACAGAGTTGATTTGAGTAAGTGAGCGAAGGTTTTAAAGAAGTTAGCCGAGAAGCCATTAGGGCCTGGAGCTTTACGGGGTTTCAAGGAACGTATCGGCGAGTCAAGTTCTGCAATCGAGAATGGGGAGCTAAGGGTCAGCTTCTCTTGGTCGGAGATGGCCGGGAGAGGAATGCCATTGAGGTAGGCTGCGCAGGATGGTGCAGAGATGACCGAATCATCTTTATATAGTGTTTGGTAAAACTCCTTAAGAATTTCCGAAATTTTTTGAGGACTGGTGTGGGTAACGTTTGATTTATCAGTGAGAGAGTCAATACCCTTGCGGTTCTCTTTGTGTTTTAGATAGGAGGCTAGGATTTTGCCTGCTTTATTCGCGTCACAGAGCTTTAGGCTTTTATATTTGTTGATCCATACACCTGCTCTTTCGCTCAAAATTCTGTTATATTCATACTTTTTGTTGGTAAGGATGGAAAGAGTTTGAGGGTTCGAGTCGGAGATGTGGGAAGATTCAAGAGTTTAAATATCTGTTTCTAGATCCATCAGGTCTTTATTGCGATCCTTATTAATTTTGGCTTGGATGTTTATAAGGGCACCCCTGACCGTCTCCTTCAGTGCATCCCAGTGATTGGAGTGGGAGGTATCGTCAATTGAGTTGTCATCCAAGTATTTTATTATGATTTTCTCAATCCCCTCCCTGGAGGCAGCGTCTTTGATTGATTCGTCATTGAACGTCCACATTTTGCTAGGGGAATAGACATTAGTACTGGTAAGGGAGAGTGTAATGGAAGAATGATCAGAGATTATTCTCGTCAGAATGTCTGTCTGATCTATCAGGTGAATATGGGGTTTGGAGATCAATATATAGTCTATTCTGGAATAAGATCTGTGAGGGATGGAAAAAAAGGTGTAATCTCTAGTATCTGGGTGTTGGAGTCTCCAAGAGTCAAGGATGCCGAATCTAGCACAAAGTTTGTGGAATGACCTGTGGGATCTAGAGGGCTGGAGGGGAGACCTGGACTGTCTGTTGATGGTTACATCAAAGGGAAGATTGAAGTCACCTCCCATGATTCATTATGAGATCGTCACTTGGAATTTGGGACAGGAGGATGGACAAGGAGTCCCAGAATATCAGTATTCGGACCATAAACATTGAGAACGTGGAAGTGGCAGGAGTTTTACATTTTTGTTTAGAGAATCCATCTTCCGTTGTCATCCGCTAAGTGCGAAATGGTGGATAGGCCTGAATTCTTGGAGATCAAGGTGGCCACCCCACCCTTCTTGCGATCCATGGAAGAGCAGAGGATGTCTGCAATCCAGCTCCTCCCAAATCCTGCAAACCCCTTGTGGTTAGTTTTTGTCTCCTGTAGTAGAATAACATCTGGCTTCAATTTAAATAGGTAGTTTTCTATATTTTTGCGTTTGATCGGGTGATTAAGCCCTTTGACGTTTAAGGAGACAATTTTTAAGTTGCTATCTAGAGGGGAGTTATTCATGTCGTGGAGGAGAGACCATGGCAATGTAGATAAGAGGAAGAGTTTGTACCATGGGCAGACTGTGAGATGAAGAGAGCCCACTCAGGAAAAGAGCTGCAAGAGAAGGTAAATGCAAAGTGGAACAGAAGCTGAACCAGGGAGGCCAGCAAAGGTTAGACAAAAGCCTACCCGTAAAAATAAAAAAATAAATGAACAATAGGGGGAAAAAAACCATAAACCCGCCCCCCCTCAGTTCCCCACCCACACCACCCGATCCACCCATCCCAAACATTGTAAGTGAGGGAGACGACAGCGGGTGGAACCCGCCTTCGCTGGCTCACGACAAACAGCAAGTAGCATGTAATGTTAGAAACACGCGACCAGAGGAAAAGAGCAAGAAAAAGAAACTTATATGTGAAAGTTGGAGGGATGTAAGCCCCAACTCTCAGACATCACCGGGCACTTGGTCTCAAGTATCAAATGAAGCGAAAGCTATGTCAGTCAGGTTCAGAAGGGACAGAATTAGGTAGGTAGTTATACACCAGCATCTCTCTGTGAGCAAGGAGTACCCGGAGGGCTGAACCTTAAGGTGAATCAGTGAGTTTAATTGGAAGCTCACCAGCGGAGCAGTAAGACTGTTAGCACACCAGGGGAGCCGTATAGGGTCAATAATTGTAATGAGACCATGAGACCATTTTGAAGAAAGGGTTTAGAAGTGTGGCAGTAAGACTGGTGGCTGGAGCGGTACTCCATTGGGAGATATATAAATGGGATGCAGGAAGATGTCAGGGGGGCCAGAGACCATCCCTGTTGGAGGGGCCAAGGAAGAGACCAAGTGCTCCATGTACTGAGTATAAACAAGGTAAAGACAGAATATGCAGTGGGGTACACTGCACTGTTGAACAAATTTTAAGACACTTTAATTAGTTGAAATTCTGCACTCATATGTGGAGAAGTAACAGGATGCACAAGTGCTGCGAAGTATCCTAAGACTAACTAAAAACACAAATGCATTGAAGTCTCTAGAAACTGTACACCAAGACAAACATCAGGAAATGACATAAGCCCAAAGCTTTGTCTTAGATAGGATCATGACTTGGAACTAGAGGCAGGAGCCAAAATCGTGTCCATCATGCTACTGGTCCGCCTGCTCTCTAAAAACATCTGAAGAACTTTTAGGTCGTTGAAGAAGTGGAACTTCCCATTCTCTGTAGTTTTGAATTTTGCAGGGCCAATGAGAGGAAATTGCATGTTTGAAGCTTTGAGTTTGGTGCAGAGGGCCAGGAAGCCTTTCTTTGCTTCAACAGTGGGACTAGAATAGTCCTGAGAGACAAATATCTTGTGGCCCTTCCAAAGAATGTGGATGTTCTTACTGAATATAAACAAGGTAAAGACTGAATATGCAGTAGGGTACACTGCACTGTCGAACAGATGTTGAGACACTGTAATTAGTGGAAATTCTACACTTATACGTGGAGAACAAACAGGATGCACAAGTGCGGCGAAGTCTCCTAAGGCTAACTAGATACACAAATGCATTGATGTCTCTAGAAATTGTACTCCATGGTAAACATTAGGAAAGGCCATAGTTCCAAAGCTTTGTCTTGGGTAGGATCATGACTTGGAGCTAGAGGCAGGGGCCGAATTTGTGTCCATCATGCTGGTCCCCTCTCTCAAAACATCTGAAGATCTTTTGGATCGTTGAAGATGTGGAACTTCCCATTCTCTGTAATTTTGAATTTTGCTGGGCCAATGTAAGAAAATGGCATGTTTGAAGCTTTGAGTCTGGTGCGGAGGGCCAGGAAGCCTTTCCTTGCTTCAACAGTGGGACTAGAATATTCTTGAGAGACAAATATCTTGTGGCCCTTCCAAAGAATGTGGTTGTTCTTGCGCACGTGGTTGAGAATCATTTCTGCATGTTGGAATCTCAGAGGTCGGCAAACAATCTGTCTAGTGCTGTTCTGCCCATGGGTTTGAAGGAGGGCACACGGTGCGCTCTTTCCAGTTCAAAGTCCTTCTTGAAAGAAATGCCTGTCATTTGCGGAAACCATTTTTCTAAGAAGGCGATGCAAGAGTCGGATGAATCCTCCGCTCCCTCCGACATCCCAAAGTTGCGCAGGTTCCCCCTGCGGTTACAATCTTCCAACTCGGCCACTTCCTTTTGCAGAGATTTTGTAGTGATTTGTAGATGTTGGATGTTCATAGTTCTAACTGCGATATGTTTCTGAAATTGGACCGATTATTAGAAGATTTCTTACCAGGGCCAGAGATTAAGTAAATAGGTATAGCAAAGAAAGACAAATTGGTATAGCAAAGAAAGACACTTTAAAATTATTGACCATTTTTGCTATTCCAAAAAGGAAAAGGAATAATATTTTGCCTTCTAATCTATATATCTATCTATGAAGCACTTGTAAAGCGCATAGCTACCTGTGGGCATCCCAGCGCTGATAGTGCGGCACAGAAGCATCAGATGGTTTTTAGTTTGTTCCTCAATTAAAGGGGGATATTCTGGAACAGCCATGTTTTAAGCATTTTCCGGAAGGGAAGTAGCTGATTTAGAGAATGGAGATGGAGGTAAAGGCTGTGCCACAACCTGGCTGCATTATATGAAAAAGAACGCCCTCCGAATCTTTGCATTCTGACTTGGGGTGCTTTGGCCAGGTGTGCATTAGAGGAACGCAGGGTTTTTCAAGGAAGGTAGAAAGAAAGCAGGGAATGGGAAATCAAATGTGAGCAATGCAGAGGGATTTAAATTTGATCCTCTCAGCCACCGGGAGCCAATGCAGGGAGTTCAAGGCTTGTCAGGCAGATTGGTGTCTAGATATGTCAAGCAGCAACCACATGGCATTGTCTGTGCCACCTGGAGTTTCCTTGTTGTGGCCTTAAGGGCTACCAAATAAAGGTAGTCCAGGCGGGAGAGAATAGGAGCCTGGACTACCAGCCTCTTTGCAGTAAAAGGGAGAAGAGGAAGAATTTTCCAAAGCATTCTGAGCGTGCCTAGCAGGTGGCTGCAAGCTTCACTGACTGATGGCCGAACTTGAGAGACTTATCCAACCAAATGCCAAGGCTCTTAATGGCACTTTTGGGGGGAAGAGGGGACCTAGATAGCTCGGCGAATCCAAGCTCAAACCCAGGTTCAGATTATTGCCCAAGACCATAAGCTCAGTTTTGTCCCCGTTGAGCTTGAGACAGGAGCATTCCATCCAATTAGCCACCTTCTCAAGGCAGAGGCCTAGAGAAGAAGGGGGGCAATCCTGGTTTTGAGTCAAGGAGAAGACCAGTTGTGTATCGTCTGCGTAAGTGATTATTGAAATCCCATAGGGAAGGACAATATCTGCAAGTGGCCTCATATACACAGTAAACAGAGTCGGGCTCAGGGAATCTTAACTCTGGATGTGTCCTCATCCATGGGCATTGACATGCTAACCAAAGTTATCCCCCCCCCCCAATGTGGCCTTATGTCTGGCTGAAACAGTTGTACCAGAAACTAAGATCATTTTCTGAACCTTTTCGAGATAGGGATTTATAAGCCCTATTGACTATAGAGTTAATATTTTTCTGTTTTTAGGGTATCTAGGATGGTGAGATCTTTGATTGCACAGTGACTGATGGATCTAGACCCTTGTGCAGTCCACAAGTGAGTGCTTAATGTGAGACATATTATGTCAATGAAGGAATTATATTGTTCAACAAAATGGTTTTGGGCTGAAAAAAGAGGTAGTTCTAGAAAAATGATTTGGAGAAGGGCCTTATCATTTAGGGAATTGAACATTAGGTAGTTTAGTAAAGGCACCTTAATGGCTCTGCTGGGTAATTGATTAAATGTATTTTTTGACAAAACAGTCATCACATGTTACTGGTTCCTGCATTGAGGTGCCATAACACATTTTTTTCACAAACATAATAAGAATGCTTTTGAAATTTACTTGCTGGTGTCATATGAATACCGAATTTGTTTGCATACCATGCATTGAAAAGTCACATGGGGCACAGGCAGGAGTCTGTCTCAAAGATAAAATGTCTCTGTTAGAAATGGGATCTCTAGTTGGCAAGGGCTTGCACCTTTGTCCAAGTAGGGACCCTTCTTCCTAGTCAGGGTAAGGGTTGTTACACTCGTGAAGTAACCCCTGCTCACCCTCGTGGTAGCTTGGCACGAGCAGTCAGGCTTAATTCAGAGGCAGTGTGTAAAGCATTTGCACATAACCAACAGTAATACAGTGTAAGCACTACAAACGGACACCACACCAGTTTAGAAAAATAACCAATATTTTATATACTCAAGACAAGACCAATTACGACAAAAATCCACAATACTATACTTTACGAATGAATGCTTGATACGTTAACTTCTTCTTTGCAGGAATAGCACAAAAGCAAAGTTCGTACGAGTCGGTAGCTCCGTCCGAGCCTACCGTGATGCTGAAAACCACAGAGTCTAACAGTTCCAGCCGACCGCGTCGATACGGGCCAGCAGAGTCGTAAACAGACTCGGTCACAGTACCTTTTCTCGTTGTGGCTGGTACGGAGTGTACGAGCCGGTCGGCGTTCGTCGCGGTTGCGGTGCAAGACGGAGCGATGCAAGGTGCGGTGTCCCTCGATGCGGTGCAGGCCGCGGCTCGATGAGCGTCGTGCAGACGGAGTTGGTGAGTCCAAGGCGTGCGATGCAGGGTGAGACGATGCTCGATGCGGTGCTGACAGGTTGCGATGCAGGCGACCTAGCCGGAGTGCGGGAGCTGGCGTCGGACAGCGGTGCGAGTCGGAGCGGTGCGTCGCAGACGTGCGAGCGGTGCCCCAAATGCGGTGCGGTCTCGACTCTTGAGCCAGTTGCAGCGACAGTGTCGGTCTGGTCCGGCTGGCCCAGTGAAGCGATGCGATGCGAACTGCGGTGCCCACAGGTCACGGTGCAAGCAGCGGCTCGATGTTGGCGGCGTCGGACATCGCCCACGGTGAGACCAGGGTTGCGATGCGATGCGAAGCGGGGCGATGCGGTCTGCGGTGCAAACAGGTCACCGGCCAGGGATGGATTCGGTTGACGGAGTCGGTTGCAGTTCCCTTCCTCTGTGGCGACTGAAACAGCGTTCCAGAAGCGGTACCCAGAGGCGTGTGAAGTCTTTGTAGTCCCTGAGACTTCTTAACAGGAGGCCAGCTCGGTTCCAGGCCCTTGGAGATACTCAGCACAAGTTTGTAGAAAGTTCAGTCCAGTCCTTTCACTGCCCAAGACAGAAGCAGCAACTGCAGGCCAACCCAACAAAGCAACAACACAGCAAAGGGGCAGTACTCCTCCTGGCAGCTCTTCCAGCGCTTCGTCTTGGCAGGTTCCTTGATTCCAGCGAGATCTAAATTCATGGGGTCAGGGCCCCAATATTTATATCCCAAATTCCTTTGTTCTCTGAAGGCAGAGAGGCCTTTGCCTAGTCCAAACCAGTTCTGGAGCACTTTGTTGACAAGTCTCCGTCCCTTCTTTCAGTGAGTAGGCCAGGGACATCAGACGCACCACAGGAGGTGGAGCCAGCATTGTGGAGGGAAGGCACTGTCCTATTCAGGGCCCAGGTGCGACCCCTCCCACCCATCTACATGTAGATCTTGCTATTCAGCCCTGCGCTGACTCACCCTCTCTCCTGGCATCCCCCAGCCCCTGTCACTCACACTCCAGACAAGGAATACACAACCTCGCAGAGGCAGGCTTGGATGGTTAGACAAGAAAATACCCTTGGGCCTACCTTAGGGGTGACTAACATGTAGCAAAGGGAAGGTTTAGGGACTTGCAAATGTGTGCACTTGCCAAGTCGACATGGCAGCCCCAGGCTTCGCACAGGCTCTGCGATGGCAGGCCCGAGTTACACTTTACGGGCTGTTTGCGTGGGTGGCACAATCCAGTGCTGCAGCCCACCAACAGCATTTGGTCTATAGGCCCTGGCACTCGCAGTGCACTTTACAAGGGACTGACACATAAACCAAATAGGCCAATCATGGAAACACCAATCCATAACACATTTTATACAGGAGTACTTGCACTTTCCCACTGGACCGCAGTGAGGAAAGTGCGCAGAATCATCACACCAGCAAAAACAGAGTCAAAACCGGGAGGTCAGAAAGCAAAAAGTCAGGGGAAACACGCCAAAAGATGCCAAGTCTAACACATGTCCCCTCCAGCTGAAAGTAGGGAGAACTACCCAACCCCATTGGAGTTCTCTTCACTAAGGCGGAAGAACCTGGACAGACCATCTGCGTTGGCGTGTTCTGTACCAGGACGGTGTTCCACCGTAAAGTCCATTCCCTGTAGGGAGATGGACCACCTCAGCAGTTTTGGATTCTCACCCCTCATTTGCATCAACCATCTGAGGGGCATGTGGTCTGTCTGAACCCGGAAGTGAGTCCCAAACAGGTATGGTCTCAACTTCTTCAGTGCCCAGACCACAGCAAAAGCTTCCCTTTCTATGGCACTCCACCTCTGTTCCCTGGGAAGTTGTCTCCTGCTAAGGAAGACTACAGGCTGATCCAGGCCCTCTTCGTTCAGTTGTGAGAGCACCGCTCCCACACCATGCTCTGAAGCGTCAGTCTGCACGACAAATTCTTTGGAGAAGTCAGGTGCCTTGAGCACGGGCGCCGTGCACATGGCTGCCTTCAGGGCATCAAAAGCTTTCTGGCAGGACTCAGTCCAGATCACTTTCCTGGGCTGCCTCTTAGAGGTCAGCTCTGTTAAGGGGGCAACGATGGTGCCATAGCCCTTAACAAATCTCCTATAATAGCCGGTGAGACCTAAGAAGGCTCTCACCTCTGTCTGGGTCTTGGGGGTTCCCAAGCCAGAATGGTGGCAATCTTGGGTTGTAGGGGCGCCACCTGGCCGCTTCCTACCTGGTGCCCCAAGTACACCACAGAACCCTGCCCGATCTGGCACTTACTGGCCTTGATCGTGAGGCCTGCACCTTGCAGAGCCCTCAACACTTTCTCAAGGTGCTGTAAATGTTCTTCCCAGCTGGAACTGAACACAGCAATGTCATCCAGGTAGGCGGCACTGAAATCCTCCAGCCCAGCCAACACCTGATTGACCAACCTCTGAAAGGTGGCAGGGGCATTCTTCAACCCAAAGGGCATCACCCGGAATTGGTAATGACCTTCTGGGGTTGAGAATGCTGATCTCTCCTTGGCCCCATCGGTTAAGGCAATCTGCCAGTACCCAGACGTTAAATCAAACGTGCTGAGGAACCGGGCAGCTCCCAACCGATCAATGAGCTCATCAGCTCTGGGGATGGGGTGCGCGTCAGTCCTGGTGACGGCATTGAGCCCACGGTAGTCCACACAAAACCGGAGTTCTGGAGTGGCACCGGGCGCCGCAGCCTTTGGGACCAAGACCACTGGGCTGGCCCAAGGACTGTGGGAGGGCTCAATCACCCCTAACGCCAACATCTTAGAGACCTCCTCCTTGATGCTGGCTCTGACCCGGTCAGTCAACCTGTAAATTTTGTGCTTCACAGGATGGCTGTCACCGGTGTCCACGTCATGGGTACACCAGTGAGTAACACCAGGGGTCAGAGAGAACAGCGGGGCGAACTGTCCCAACAACTGGCGACAGTCCCCCTGCTGCTCCTGAGTCAGAGTAGGGGAGAGGATCACACCTCTACTGACCCATCATGCTCCTTGGTAGACAGGAGGTCAGGGAGAGGCTCGCTCTCCTCTTCCACCCCATCATCTGTCGCCAAAGCATACTCACTTCGGACCTCTCGAAGTGGGGCTTGAGGCGGTTCACGTGAAGGACCCTCAAAGGGTTCCTTGGAGCCTGCAAATCCACCAGGTAGGTGACGTCACTTTTGCGCTCCTTTACCTCATATGGCCCAGTCCACTTGTCCTGCAAGGCACAAGGTGCTACTGGGGCCATGACCCACACTTTTTGCCCAGGTTGAAATTCGACCAGAGTGGCATTCTGGTCATACCATCTCTTCATTTCTTCCTGGCTTGCTTCTAGGTTCGCCTGAGCGAAGTTTCCTGAACCGGGCAGTTTGGTTTCTAAAGGCCAGCATGTAGCTAAATACATCCTGGGGAGTTTTCCTGGGAGCTGCCTCCCAGCCTTCCTTTACCAAACTCAGAGGTCCTCTGACAGGGTGGCCATACAGGAGCTCAAAGGGGCTGTACCCAAGAGACTTCTGAGGCACCTCCCTGTATGCAAAGAGTAGGCATGGCAAGAGGACGTCCCACTTACGCCTCATGGGTTCTGTTAGACCCTTGATCATGCCTTTCAAGGTCTGGTTGAATCTCTCCACCAGACCGTTTCCTTGTGGGTGGTAAGGAGTGGTGAACTTGTAGGTTACACCACACTCCTTCCACAGGGATGTCATATACTTCGATATGAAATTGGTCCCCCTATCAGAAACCACCTCTCTGGGGAATCCCACACGGGAAAAGATCCCCATTAACGCCCGGCCCACCACTGGCGCCGTCGTTGTCCTGAGAGGGATTGCCTCCGGGTACCGGGTGGCATGGTCCACCAAGACCAGGATGTACCTGTTGCCCATGGCTGTCTTGGGATCCAGTGGCCCCACAATATCCATCCCTACCCTTTCAAAGGGTGTTCCAACAACAGGAAAAGGTTGGAGAGGAGCTTTGACCTTCCTCCCACTCTTACCACTTGCCTGGCAAGTTTGGCAAGACCTACAGTGTGCATCTGACTGCCTTCGCATTTGGGGCCAAAAGAAGTGGGTGACAAGCCTGTCAAAGGTCTTGTCCTGCCCCAAATGTCCTGCCAAAGGCACGTCATGAGCCAGACCCAGTAGGAAGGTCCTGAAGCGCTGGGGTACCACCAGCACACGGGCTGACCCAGGCTCAGCAACCTTAGGCTCACTGTATAGGAGACCACTCTCCCAATAGATCAGATGTGACCCGGACTGATTACCAGCTGCCTGGTCTGCAGCCTGCCGCCGCAGACCCTCCAGAGTAGGGCACTCGTTCTGCTCCCTGCAGAACTCCTCCCTGGTGGGACCCCCTTCTTGCTGCCAATGGGTCAGCTCAGAGATGTCTCCCAGTTCGGCTACCTGCTCCCCTGTAGGCACCGGGCGTCCCCTCGAGGTCCGCCTCCTCCCGGTCCGTGGGAACTTCGGGGGCCGGTTTCCCGCGCCCCTGCCCTTTCTCTTGGCAGGGACTTGGGCCACTGTTTCAGGCTCCAAGTCCTCTTGATCACCCTTTCTGGCTGCCATTGACCGAGTAGACACGCATGCCCACTCTGGCAACCCAAGCATCTCAAGTGAGACCTGAGCTCAACCTCCTTCCATGAGGACAGCTCCAGGTCGTTTCCTAGCAGACAATCTACAGGCATGGTAGGGCTCACAACCACCCTCAAGGGACCTGAGACCCCCCATTCAAAGGGAACCTGCGCCACCATACACTGGCGCTCAGAGTTGTCGACAGCAACTACTTGGTGGAATGCTCCTGGGACTACTTGCTTCTCAGACACCAGGTGACACCGGACTGAGGTCACACTGGCTCCAGTATCTCTGAGAGCCTCTACCCTGTTCCCATTAATGGTCACCCAGGTGCTATATTTCTTTGTGTTAGGGGGCACCTGGTTTCCTGGGACCATCTCACTGTCCCCTAGTGAGACAAGGGTCATTTCTGCGGGATCCCCACCCTCCTGTGGGCACCCCTCCTCCCCAAGCGCTACACTAGCCAACACTTTGGACTGTCCACCGGTGGGCGGCTGTGTCCCCTTCGGGCACTTGGGGTCCCCTTAAAGTGACCTACCTGGTCACATGCATAACACTTGCGGGGCCGGTCTCAACAGGCTTCCCTGTAGAGACCCCTTTCTTCTTATCAGCGGGGGCTGGGAACCTTTACCCTGGGTACTAGTTTGGGGCCCTTTAGAGAACTCCTGTGCTTTACCCTTGTCCCCCCCACCTTTCTGCTGGGGACCCTGCCCACCTTTGGCTGAGTCTCCCCAAACGCTTTCTTGTGGACCCTGGTACTCACCCAGCGGTCCGCTTCCATAGCAAGCTTCCTGGGGTCAGTTAGCTTACTATCAACTAGGTGCTGGCGCAGATCTGCAAAACATAGACTAGACAAGTGCTCCCATGCAATCAAGTTGTAGAGCCCCTGAAAATCTGTTACACTACTGCCCTTCACCCAACCATCCAGAGACCTGCAGAACACATCCACACATTCCAACCAAGTGTTGACATCAGACTTCTTACTGGACCTGAACTGATCCCTGTACTTTTCAGGAGTAAGACCATACTTCGTGAGAAGGGCATCCTTCATGTCAGCATAGGTAAGGTGATACCCCTTACCCAAAGCTATCAGAGCATCCCTTACTTCTTCCGGGAAAAGTGGCCACAATCCTGCTCCCCAATTCTCCTCAGGGACCCCATTCATGTGTATGGCTGCCTCATAACCCTGGAAACCACCTTTGTATGTCATCCCCCTTCTTGAACTCCTTGCCTACGTTCTTGGGAATGTGCACAATCCTGTCTGCCTTTCTGGACGAATTGCTGCCACCATCTGAGCCTGACTTACTCCTAAGTTCTAGCTCCTTCAGTTCTCTCTCATGCTCTAAGAGCATCTTCCTCTCCTCTATGGCCAATCTCTTCTCCTCCCGCTCACTCTCCAGCCTGAGCTTCTGCAGCTCGAACTGCCTTGCCTCCCGCCTGTCCTCCAGCTCCTCTGGGGACAGACTGCTGCTGCCTGACCTGGCGGGTTCCCCCTATCCAAAAGCACATCCACCCTGGAAATAGGCTCCTCCACCTCCTCACTGAGATCACCAGGCTGCCCATTGGCATGTCTGGCTGCTACCCAGGCCCTCAGCGCCTTCTGTAGCTCCTCCTTCCTTGTGAGGCCTTTAATTTGGACTTTCAGGTTTTTACAAATCGCTCGTAACTCCTTTACGGCGTAGGATTCCAACCTGTCCTCCTCAAAGATAACTTCCAGAGATGCAACGGATGATGCAATTGATTCAGGCATGACAAAAGTCGTGAGTTGAAAACTGGCAAGATCAAAAATAGGCCAAAAGAAAAAGAACCAGTATGTGGTACGTAATGGTCTGCGATATGGTAGTAGTGCACACCAATCACTGTAAGTCAAGTGCAAACACAAGTCCTATCCTCACCGCTGACAACCAATGTTAGAAATGGGATCTCTAGTTGGCAAGGGCTTGCACCTTTGTCCAAGTAGGGACCCTTCTTCCTAGTCAGGGTAAGGGTTGTTACACTCGTGAAGTAGCCCCTGCTCACCCTCGTGGTAGCTTGGCACGAGCAGTCAGGCTTAATTCAGAGGCAGTGTGTAAAGCATTTGCACATAACCAACAGTAATACAGTGTAAGCACTACAAACGGACACCACACCAGTTTAGAAAAATAACCAATATTTTATATACTCAAGACAAGACCAATTACGACAAAAATCCACAATACTATACTTTACGAATGAATGCTTGATACGTTAACTTCTTCTTTGCAGGAATAGCACAAAAGCAAAGTTCGTACGAGTCGGTAGCTCCGTCCGAGCCTACCGTGATGCTGAAAACCACAGAGTCTAACAGTTCCAGCCGACCGCGTCGATACGGGCCAGCAGAGTCGTGAACAGACTCGGTCACAGTACCTTTTCTCGTTGTGGCTGGCACGGAGTGTACGAGCCGGTCGGCGTTCGTCGCGGTTGCGGTGCAAGACGGAGCGATGCAAGGTGCGGTGTCCCTCGATGCGGTGCAGGGCGCGGCTCGATGAGCGTCGTGCAGACGGAGTCGGTGAGTCCAAGGCGTGCGATGCAGGGCGAGACGATGCTCGATGCGGTGCTGACAGGTTGCGATGCAGGCGACCCTAGCCGGAGTGCGGGAGCTGGCGTCGGACAGCGGTGCGAGTCGGAGCGGTGTGTCGCAGACGTGCGAGCGGTGCCCCAAATGCGGTGCGGTCTCGACTCTTGAGCCAGTTGCAGCGACAGTGTCGGTCTGGTCCGGCTGGCCCAGTGAAGCGATGCGATGCGAACTGCGGTGCCCACAGGTCACGGTGCAAGCAGCGGCTCGATGTTGGCGGCGTCGGACGTCGCCACGGTGAGACCAGGGTTGCGATGCGAAGCGGGGCGATGCGGTCTGCGGTGCAAACAGGTCACCGGCCAGGGATGGATTCGGTTGACGGAGTCGGTTGCAGTTCCCTTCCTCTGTGGCGACTGAAACAGCGTTCCAGAAGCGGTACCCAGAGGCGTGTGAAGTCTTTGTAGTCCCTGAGACTTCTTAACAGGAGGCCAGCTCGGTTTCAGGCCCTTGGAGATACTCAGCACAAGTTTGTAGAAAGTTCAGTCCAGTCCTTTCACTGCCCAAGACAGAAGCAGCAACTGCAGGCCAACCCAACAAAGCAACAACACAGCAAAGGGGCAGTACTCCTCCTGGCAGCTCTTCCAGCGCTTCGTCTTGGCAGGTTCCTTGATTCCAGCGAGATCTAAATTCATGGGGTCAGGGCCCCAATATTTATATCCCAAATTCCTTTGTTCTCTGAAGGCAGAGAGGCCTTTGCCTAGTCCAAACCAGTTCTGGAGCACTTTGTTGACAAGTCTCCGTCCCTTCTTTCAGTGAGTAGGCCAGGGACATCAGACGCACCACAGGAGGTGGAGCCAGCATTGTGGAGGGAAGGCACTGTCCTATTCAGGGCCCAGGTGCGACCCCTCCCACCCATCTACATGTAGATCTTGCTATTCAGCCCTGCGCTGACTCACCCTGTCTCCTGGCATCCCCCAGCCCCTGTCACTCACACTCCAGACAAGGAATACACAACCTCGCAGAGGCAGGCTTGGATGGTTAGACAAGAAAATACCCACTTTCTAAAAGTGGTATTTTCAAACACAGAATGTTAAAACCAACTTCACTAAAAGATGCATTTTATCATTCTGAGTCCAGGCATACTAAACTCGAATTTCTACCATGTTCCCGGGGTCAGTTAGGATTATAAGCTGTAATAATCGGAACTGCCCGTTCTGGCCTAGGGAGAACAGGTAGCCTTGCAATAGTGAAAACGAACTAGGCTGTAATTCACTATCAGGACATGCCGCACACACCCGGGCATGTCCTACCTTTCGCATACACCGCACCCTGCCCACAGGGGTACCTTGGGCCTACCTTAGGGTGACTAACATGTAGCAAAGGGAAGGTTTAGGGACTTGCAAGTGTGTGCACTTGCTAGTCGACATGGCAGCCCCAGGCTGCGCACAGGCTCTGCGATGGCAGGCCCGAGTTACACTTTACGGGCTGTTTGCGTGGGTGGCACAATCCAGTGCTGCAGCCCACCAACAGCATTTGGTCTATAGGCCCTGGCACTCGCAGTGCACTTTACAAGAGACTGACACATAAACCAAATAGGCCAATCATGGAAACACCAATCCATAACACATTTTATACAGGAGCACTTGCACTTTCCCACTGGACCGCAGTGAGGAAAGTGCGCAGAATCATCACACCAGCAAAAACAGAGTCAAAACCGGGAGGTCAGAAAGCAAAAAGTCAGGGGAAACACGCCAAAAGATGCCAAGTCTAACAGTCTCCCACAAGACAATTTCTGCTCGAATCAGTCTCCAGCGGATAACAAATGATGCAATATTTTGCATAATTCATGCAACACGAAATCTGTGAATTTTGTGAATTTTACGGGCAAAAACTTTGGACAAGCATATCTTTTCTGCACTTTGTGGGTTTGTTTGTTTGAGCAAACACTTCTTCTGCTTAGTTGTAATCATGAAACGTATTTATGGATTTAGCCATAAAGCAGTAAACCAATCTCTAAATGGGCCAGTCAAATATGTGCTCACCAGTGAGTCTTTTCCTGATGGGCAATGCTGAGAACTGGCTAACTACTTACGTCAAATCAGTAAAATCCCATGGTCATTCTTAGTATTCATTCGAATATGAGCAACTCCACTCAAGTAAAGATTGTAGTCCATTGATTTCAGGGTTGTTTGAAGTTGCTTTATCAATTGCATAAATCGCCCTCAGACATCTGCAGGGAATTGGGTTAACATCCTGGCTTTGGTTGATAATAGTTAAACCTGTCATTTGATCCTTTCTGCCAGATTGTACACAACAAAGGATAGCATCTGGTTTGTTACATTGTCACACCTGCCCTTCTGTGATTCAGGTCCTTCCTGTTAGGAAGGCTTTGTGCTCCAGGGGTAGGAACCTTAATGTTGGTCACACAAATCTGTACATGAGGGCCTTCTCTGGTCTCTTCCCTGTCCTCTATTTTGTTTAAACTCTATGTGAGTCCTAATTTATTTATGATTTCTTTGTTAACCAGCCAGAGCTGCTGATCCAGACCAATTTCATCCTTATTAGGTCTCATCACTGAGGTGCAGCACAGGTCCTGTCACGCAGTGAGCTGTGGGAACCACCTCTGGTTATGCCTGACACTCCTACAGTGACTCACTGAGAAAACAAAAAAGCTTTAGTTCCCTTCAGCAGCTATTGTGACCTTGCAGTTTGGACTGGCCAGTTCCTATTTGAGCAGGATGTGAGCTGATTTGCATGTGGTTGTGTGCTAGATATGTGGGCGTTGACAATGTACCCCCTCTTTGGGGTTACAGTTTCAGAGTCCCCACATACTGGCAGGAATGTGGCCAATGCCAATCTCAAGTGAGTTTTACACAAGAGATTTCTCCACCAACAGGTGCTTCCAACTGCTGGTTCAGCCAGTTTGGTGAAGCAACCACCACAAGTCCTTTTATTATGCATATTTTTCTCCACTGCCTTGGTTTATTAGGAAAATTCATCACCATGGCGGGCGGATTTACCACTACGCAAATTCTAAATCAGACCAGTAGTCCATTTCATTACACGTTGTAAAATCTAAATAGATCTAGTCCTTCCAAGGAAAAAGACTTGCTTATGTTTGCCTGCCACCACTGGAAGATTCTAAAATTCGGACACATAGCGGAAGACAGAACTTGAAGAAATGTATCTACTTTTAACTTTACTAACTATGCACCGAGCGACAAATGTGCAGCAACACTTCATACTACAGCAACAGGTCTTTCACGTCTCGTTTGAAGTTGATAGCGGACTGTTTTTTGATAGGCTGTCTTTAGTCATCTCAAGTAACTGTGGATTCACCAATAATGATTTTGGTGTAAATTCATAAAGAATCTTTAAAAAAAAAGCAGAAATCTATGCATGGTAGGTTTCCTCCTGCTACGGCGTACATTTCTTTACAAACTTCAATTAGGATGCATTGAATGCTTCTGCTCTATACGCACTCCTTTGGATTACGTGTTTGGTGGACATTTTACCAAAGTATTGGAGACATGTGCTTTACCATATATATCATGTTTTCTACACCCTTTCCATATATATCAATAACATTTGATGGCGATGACAAAAGGACATGTCTACCCCATTTGCACACGTAAACATTTTTAGGAATTGTATCTATAGAAATGGGGTGGAAGATCCCATTGGATAGGGCAATGAATGCCCACAGAGTTATGGCTGTGTTGGTGTCCACACTTTTCTACTGGCCACCCTTTGCCGCTCCCCTGTGAATTCCAGTGTTCCCCCTCAAGATGCTTCCCTATATGACCGTGGCCTTGTGAATACATAAATCACACCCAAGTTGTGGATATTTTCCAATCATCCATCAGAAAAATCTGCGGATCTAAATTCTGTGAATTCGGGTTCGGATTTTCAACCACAAATTCACTTTTTTTGCAGTGATGTCCACGAATGGGAGCGTGAATGGGGACTTTTGCCTTAAAATACTAGCTTGGCCATGCTTCAGTTTTAATTGTAATACCAAATTCAAGATTAAGATAATTATTCTCAAATATATGCAAACTATATTAGGGACAAGCATTGGTAGTCGAACAGGTCTTGGCAAGCATGCATTATTTTCATTATGGCAAAAACATTTACTAAACGTGTAAAAAATAAAAGGCGTTGCCCAGCAGCCCAAGCACACCGGGTTCTGGCACTGGTGTGTTGTGCTTTTCAGTTGTCTGTGCGCATGTGAGCAAGCAAAATGCCCTCATTTATAGCGCAAGGCAGCCAGTGGATGGACTGCGATGAACTAGTGCCCCATGTATGCTGTGGCAGGCGAAAACAAAATATGAATGACACTTAAACACAACCATAAATGAAGAGCGCTGACCCAAAGGCCTTGCATGTATATACGTATTTCTATTCCATTTGTTTTTTTTTCTTCTTCAAAACATGAGGCTGTGGAGACATCTAAAGCTTTTTCTAGGTCAGACCAAAAAACAAATCCATTTTCTGACAGTGACCGAGCTTGTTTTATTATTTATATAGTGTTGTAACTGACCTCAACGACATAATATTTTAATAAATTAATAAAATCTTTTCTTCTGAGACTGCACTTTGGTCTAAACAATCATTTGTAGAACCTACGGTATTGCAAATAGATGGGATTTCTTTGCTGCTTTACCTTTAAGACGTTCACTGCATTTATAATGGTATTCGCTCAAACACCCTGACAATGAACTGTTCATCCCCAATGCTGCTAAAGCGGTCGATTAGTAGTGCATAAAAAGCGCCTTTGACTTTATGTGCCAAAAGAGCATGGTTTGCCTTAAGCTGAACAACACGGGGATGGCCAAACAATGTATGGGATTCTTCTTAAAACACATCCACTGAACCCAATCTGGGAATTTCCCTGTCACTCTCTCAGCACATTCATCCTTTCTGAGCACAGTGCACCAAGAGATATGCTGAGAGTGTTGCTGAGTGAGTGCTTAATGTTAGGTGATGTAAACTTTGAAAACCCTTCAGATGAAATATGGTGTGATAGACTATTTTGTGCATTTTTTTCTCATTGTTCTTTAAGCTAAAATGATTGTTGCAACCCCCCCCCACACACACATCCTCAGATGTTCTGCCTCTTCATACTTTTAGACTTAAGCATGCCTACTCCCTTTGAGAAGTGTTACTGAATCCTTGTGTGAGGCGCGGCGCGTGTAGAATGACATACGTGATGTGGGAGAGCGCTGTGTGTCATATTATAGGAAGGGATTTGGAATTAAGAGCTTTAACTATAGGGGTCGTTTCCCTAGAAATAATGATGTCGGGAGAAGCCAACTTTGTGAAGCGCACAGATGTTTTGCATCACCTATTACTGTTTAGGATAGTTATGTGATTAAACTGATTCTTTCTGTAACATGGATAAGCCTACATTTTTCCGCTCCTCATCATGCCCTTGAGACTGGGGTTTTGTGGAGGTAACTTTGCTCTCTTTCGCTACGGCTAATTCTTTGGCAGCGCACTGGACTTTAATCCTACACCCTTCGTCCTCAGGCGTGCCCAGGATGTTCTTTTCAAACATTTGAAGAGTCAGCCTCTAAATTACCAAATTGTTACTCAGGTGTTCACTTACAGCTTGTAATCTCTGATTCTGCTCTGACCTAGCAGAGATCGATTAGCTTCTCTTCAGTGCGCTTAGTCAGTTAGCTTATTTTAATGAATAACACGCTCACACATTTCTCTTCATATACGTTGTTTTGTTCAAAAGTTTTTTTATCACTTCCCAGTGGATTTAAATGCAAAAAAATTCATAAGTGCTTTATTCTGACCTTGATCAGCTCCTGAAGTCTTTTGTTGACTCCACATTCCAAAAATCAGAAAATATAGCCTGAAAAACTAACTCTAGGCCCTCTTGATTCACTTACCTGTGAAACATTGTGACCAAACACAAAGAGATCAGGGTCTGTGAACATTTACTCAATCAATCAGGAATTTCAATCAATCAATCAGGAATTTATATAGCGTGGCTACTCACCAGTAAGACCATTTATTGTCGCAGATGCCACTTAGAGCTGCAGGCAATATCTACAGTGCCCCAATTCTCTGCATTTGAAGAGTTGCAGGGACCCTCCATGGAACTGCAGAGGCAGCATTAGCAGATAGAGCCCCATCCCCAGAGAGGGTTATTTACCCCTTTGAGGCAGACCATGGTGTTCTGTGGAGTCACAGCCAGTGAGGCAGGAGCTGCATTGACATTGCATTCTCAGGGGCTTCCTGCACCTTAGAACATGGGAGAGGCTCCAAAGGCTCCCACATTGCTTAGTGACGTCTGTGACTGCACCCACCATCATGGAGGCCATCAGAGACCCATCAAGAGTCCGAGACATCAGCATAGAAACATGAAGTAGCAGATGAACCACAGCCGCTCTTTGTGCTCTTGTGTCTTCAGCACTTGCCCTGCTGACAGGGTTACTGTTGGTTAATTGGATGCAAAGCCTTAGCATACATCAAGCGCACCAAATTATAGAATGGACTGACACAAGGGCTACCTTAAGAATGGGGAGAATGGAAGCGAGTTCCCATGCGAATGATAGTGACACACTGAGCTAGATGGGACTTTATATGGGGGGGCACAGGTAAACTTGCTACAGTAAAAGTATGAAGTAAGCGTACAGTTAGGGTGAGGAAGTGGCAGTAACATTTTCTACAGGCTATATGTGTATGAATATAGTTGTTGGTGATGGTTGGCACATTCGAAATAAAATATATAAATCACACGCATGGAGTGCGCAGCGTTCCTGTTTTGGGAAAAGTATACGTATTGTTTTGAGGGACCGTCCTCTCAAGCTGCCGCACCCGCACTATTGAGAGCGGAAGCCTTTTGGCGGATTGGCGGACACTGGGAATATATATATATATATATATTTTACCAGTTACTGATACCGAAGCTCCAAAAAGTAGAAACGTACTCTCGGGAAGCTTTTTTTTTTATTTCAGAGGATTTTATTCAACATTTTAAAAAACAATGAACAAGGGAGGTAGGGGCAGCAAAACAATACAAAAGGTGCATTTTGAAGAGCCTAGGTCTGGTCTAGAGGAACCGGGATGGAAGGCTAGTGTAGAATAATCATAAACGTATATCAAATCCAAAGCGGGTTGCATCAAATCCAAACAGTATAAAATTCAGCACTCTAAAAGTTCACAGAAAATACAGTACGGAAATAATAAGGTAAAAAAAAACCAGTAGGTGGTAGAGTGAGAAACAATATATAGAGAAGAGCAGCCCAGATAAAGTACAAACTACATGGTTCCAGGTATCTTACAGAAAGTATTTCATCGCAGGTCATTTAGACAGAGTTTTTATCTACTATCTTTATTCATTGCAGTTGCAACATTGTAACAACAACTGCAATGAATAAAAATAGCAGATAAGCAGACCAAAACGGTCCCTCAATGGTATATATATATATATATATATATATATATATATATATATATATATATATATCAAAACCATGCAATAATTGACAGTGAAACCCTGCAGCAGCTAGCACCTAACCTGCTATCCCCAAAATGTATAAGAAAAGGGAAGTACCCCAAGTCCGTGTGCACACAGTATAAGCACCCATTGTCAAGGTGCGGTCCTCAACTGAACTTAACAAAGTTTGACATAAAAGAGCAATCGGTGCACCACCGCATGAAAAATATAACAAATTACAAGGTCTGTGTCCAAAGTTGGTCTTCGGGTCCTCTTTTTTATTCAATTACAGTTTAATTTGGACATATCATGCAACATGTAGATTAAAACAGCCAACGCGTTTCGTCCAATACATTGGACTTCTTCAGGGCATATGCGAAGTCATCATACATAAGGCACCATTGTATCCGTGGCAAATGTAGATGATCATCGTATAATCATATAACTGGAAACGAGATAGATGAATCACTCTGTATATGGTATAGAAAGAATGTGAGCAGCTATGTCCTAGTATCAGATGCCGGAATTCCACGGTACATCAAAAATAGTAAACCGCCTGGTCACACGCAATTAAGGTGGCCCAAAGCAAATAAAACCATCAGTTCAGCACCATGATACGTGCTGAAAACGAATGCAAGGTGGAGTCTCCTTCCTGTATGCGATCAGCATGTATCACGTATCATGTCTTGATATATATATATAAAAACCTACTGGCAGTCGCCAGTAGATAGTTATTGTTGGGACCTAGTTTCCATAGGAAAAGCATTTTTTGACTTGCCTATAACTTTGGCAGAGTTTGACCAATCTTCATGACATTTTCCAAAACAGAGTCAAAGTAGTTTCTGTGTGTCATGGAAAGTTTGGGGGTGATCTGTGCTGTGGGGACCAAGAAATAGGGGTGCGAATAAAGGGTGCGTTTGTAATGTTAATACCTATAGAAACACGTTGTTGAACCTACATCCCGAACTGCTGGACAGAATTACACTAAAATTGGCAGAAAGGTAGATGTTGTTATGCAGATTGTGCTTTTTGTTATTTGGTGCAAATCTGTCAAGTAGTGTTTGAGAAATTTAAGCTGAAAATTATAGATATATCTCTGGCCGCGGATATTTTGCAGTGTTTTCACGATTAATTGCGGATGCGCGCACCAACGGGAATGCTCTGATTGGCTTGACGCAACCTGAACAGAAAGTTGCAGCTGCCATTTTATCATTCAGGATAGGTTACCAGGGCTGAAAATTTGTGTGAAAGCCAACATAAGGGATCAGGATGAACATACTCTGACCCCTTGCTTGAGAAATGGGTGTGTTAGTGACATAAGTTATGTGTCTAAAATTGATTTTTTAAATCGCGTGCAATATTTGCGACGATGCCGCGACCACCAGTGCGGCCCCCTGTGTACCAACACGGGGACATCGTGAATATCGCGAAGTCATCGCAAACATTAGTGGAAACATAAAAAATATATATATATTTGTACACACTCGCCGGTTACTGTCACACACTCATATTTTACTTTGCTTGGAGACATTAATTTGCATCTTGAGGACCCCATAAATAAGCTATCCGTAACCCTCATAGATGATTTGGGATCACTTTATCTTTCTCTTCTGAACTCTGTCGCCACCCACACTGCGGGCCATCTTTTGGACCCCATCTTCTCCAACCTCTCCTCCCTTTCCAACTTTGTTGGACTGATCATTACGCAGTACCTTTTAATATCACAGTTTCCTTCTCTTCCTTTCCTTGGTCGGCACGACAAATTACTAACGGTCATTGGACTAATTTGGACATGATGGAATTAAACAAACTACTTTACATACCATCGCTGCCCTGGTTTCTACACCGGATACTGATCAAATTGCTGTACATCACTGGCTTGAAATGGCCACAGATTCAATTCTGCCTCGATCATCCAAAACACAAGGCAGAATGCGTCCTCCGGCACCCTGGTTTAATGATACCCTTTGCTTGGAAAAAAAAGGGCTGTAAATCCCTCGAAAGGGGTTGGAGGAAGCATTATGCACCCAAGGCCAAGGCTGAATATGTAGCTGCCTTGAAAAAATATAATGCCTCTTGCAAATCTGCACGGGCAGACTACTGTACTGAATTCATTACCAATGCCCAATACTGTCAAAAAACTCTGTTTAAAGTAGTAAATGATCTGTCCGCAGCTAGCACGCCCACACCGCCCCCTCCCTTTCTCAACAACAGTGTGACGAACTTGCCTCCTTTTTTCTAAGCAAAGTTGAGCTAATTCATCGGCAATTAGAAGCAGATGCTTCTATGTTAGTGACACCGTCAATCGCTGACACCCAACCACTTGGGCCACTGGTCCTACATCCCGTGGACAGTCAGCCCACAGTTAAGTCAGACAAGCCCTTGGAAATCGGGGCCTGGCCCCTTTTGGATCTACCACTACTGCAAACTTTACTGGCTACCATCAAGTCTGGCTCCCCGCTTGATCCCCTCCCACCATCAAAACTTAGATTGTTAGATGAGGCTGCCCTCACAGTAGTTCTGGATCTCCTTAATTCTTCCTTGATCACGGGTGAGGTACCTCAGAATTGGAAGCATGCCTTGGTACTCCCTTTGCTCAAGAAGAATGACCTTGACCCTCAATGTTGGTCAAACTTTAGGCCAATTTCTCTTCTTTCTGTTTTCTCCAAAATTCTGGAAAAACATGTTAACACTCACCTCTGTTCCTTCCTCACTGCTTATAACCTGCTGCATCCATCCCAGTCTGGGTTTAGGGCAGGCCACAGCACCGAATCCACCCTACTTGGAGTCACAGACTCCTTAGGCAAGAACTCGATTCTGGTGGGACCGCCGGCCTTATCCTCCGGGATTTAAGTGCGGCTTTCGATATGGTCTCACACTCCATTCTTCTGGACAGATTGGAGGCTTCAGGCATTGCTAGCATTGCCTTGAAGTGGCTATCTTCTTTTCTGAAAGATCGAACATCTCAGGTCTCATCAGCAAACAATACCTCTACGACCCTAACACTGACCTCGGGAGTCCCACAGGTATCTATACTGAGCCCTCTGCTTTTTAACATTTACCTTCACCCCTTGATGGAAGTGATTGAAGAGTCTGGTCTCACCGTATTTTCGTATGCGGATGACTCTCAGATTATTTTCTCACTATCTGATGCTCAAAATAAAGATCCTTCACCACTCAGGCAAGGCCTGTCTAATGTCGCTCTTTGGATGAACAGAAACGCCCTAAAACTCAATGCCAATAAAACTGAAGTTCTGATTCTGGGAAATAACCCCGAACTTTGGGGAGTTAACCACTGGCCCGGCATTCTGGGGCCTTTACCTGTGCCGGTTGATAAGGTTAAGAATCTCGGCTTCATCATTGATAAGAATCTCTCCCTTAAGCCGCAGGTCTCCAAGCTTACAGCCTCTTGCTTTTCCATTCTTAAATGGCTCAAGAAAATCCTTTGGCTGATTCCTCTAAGTATCCAGAGAACCCTGGTAACGTCGAGATTGGACTATGTGAATGTTGTGTATCTGGGCGCTGATAAAGCCTTGATTCATTGCTTGCAGATCATCCAGAATGCGTCCGCCCACCTTCTTTTCCAGCTGCCGAGATATGCTTCCATCTCTCCCTTGCTCCACAAATTAAATTGGCTAAAGGTTGACAAACGGATTAAATTCAAGGCCTTATGTTACATGTTTCGAACTAGACACGGTCTCGCCTCTTCGTATATCCAAGATCTGGTGTCTACTTATGACCCTACCCGATCGCTGAGATCAGCTACCCTCTCACTGTTTACCAACCTAGATTTCGTAGAGCTCGTATTAAGGGGCGCTCCTTCTCCTTTTTAGGACCAAAACTCTAGAATTCTCTTCCGGTAGCTCTCAGGAACTGTAACTCGTTGCTTACTTTCCGTAAGAACCTAAAAACCATGCTCTTCAACTGCCCTGACTGAGCCCTTTGTCACCTGGTTATGTTGCTGTGTCTCTTGCTTGATTTAGCATCTCTGCTTACTGTCTGCCTCTAGCGCCGGGAGACACTTTTGGGTAGCTGTGCGCTCTATAAGCTTCTTAAATAAATAAAAATAAAATGTATGCACTCACAAACTCACTCAGACACTTATATACCCTTTCACATACACACTCATACACCTATACATCCAGTCACATACCCACTCAGATACTCATGCACTCACTCACATATCCATTCAAGTAGTTATGCACCCACTCATAGACAAACTTGGAGAGTGACGCACCCATATACAGACCCACTCAGAGACTCATGCACTTGCTTATAGACACAGTCATAGACTCATGCGTACAGTTTCAGACCTACTTAGAGACTCTTACACCTACTCACAGAACCACCTGGGCACTCATGCACCCACTCACAGACCCACTCAGATACTCATACACCCAATTACAAACTCACTCGGAGAGTCACACACCCATGTACAGACCCACTCAGAGACTCACGCACCCTCTTACAGACCCACTCATGTATGTAGTCACAGACCCACTGAGACACTCATACACTCACTTACAGATCCACTCAGGCACACATACACCCACTTACACACCCATACAGTCACTCTCACACTCAGTAACAGACTCTCTCAGAGACTTATGGACTCAGTCACTCACTGATACACTCAGAAAATCAAACACCCACTCACAAACTCACTCAGATATACATGCACCCATTCACTCACCCACTCAAGGCTCATGCATCCACTCACAGAGCCACCCAGACACTCGCTGTCCCAGTCACAGACTCACTCAGATACTCATGCATGCACCCATTCACTCACACTCTCAGAGATTTATGCTCTCAATCACAGACCTATTGAGACACTCGTACACCCAGTCAGAGAGTCACTCAGACACTCATATACCCACGCACAGACCCACTCACACACCCATACAGTCACTCACACACCCTCTCACAGACCCACCCAGAGGTATGCACCCAGTCACTCATATAATTAGAGACTCACACATGCACTCGCAGTCCCACTCGGAGACCCACGGACCCACTCACAGAACCACTCAGACACTCACGCTCCCAGTCATAGACCCACTGAGAGACTCATGCACTTAGTCCCAGACCCACTCAGACACTCATGCACCCACTCACTGAACCACTCAGGCACCCACTTAGACACTCATGTATCCACTCACAGATCCAGTCAGACAGTTATATACTTACTTACAAGTGCACAAAGGCACTCATGCGTCTACTCACAGATTGACTGAGAGTCATGCAATGAATTACAGACCCATTGAGACACTGATGCACCCCCTAATAGGTGCACTGAGACAGTCACACAGTTTGTTACAGAAGCATTGATACACTGATGCACCATGTCACAGATTCACTGAAATAGTTCTACAGTGAATGAGAGACTTACTGATACAGTGATGCATGCAGGTATGGATTACACTGAAAAAGTTATGCACTGTGTTATAGAGAAATTAAGGGAGTTGTACCTGCTATTATACAGTTATTTAGATAGTAATGTGTTTAGTCTGTTGATTATAATCCATTTTGCAGTTATAAGTTTTGAATGTGGTGGTGGCTATTGAATGTCTGCATTTGTTTTGTCATTTTGCGACGTATTCGCGGCGATCGCAGCAACCGATATCATTGCGACACCCGGCGTCACAGCGAAAACTGAAAATAGTCTCCAAAGATGAGTTTTCTGGAAACTCACTTCAAAAATATGAGTTTGAAAAGTACACTAATAAAGCTCTACAGTTAAATATACTGTAGAATGTGTCTATATATATGATTTACACTTTGTACAAACCATGTGCTCTTCGCAACTACCGACGTCACCGCAACCATGTCGGTAGTTGCGAATATGAATTCTTTTTCATAAAGGTGGTTTCCTCCTAAATTTATCACAGAAAGAAAAGTTAAAACAATATCTTACTAAATATTCAGACATAAACTTTATTAAGTGTATTTTTCAGTATGTGAAATAGATTTGCAGATTCTCCACAGGTAATGCGACAATGTTGTGCTGACTCAAAAAATTCTTAAAAATAAAACCAGTTATTAATGCACTTTCTGATAAATGCGTACCAATTCAAAAAATGAGTGGTATATTATATAAATATGATATATACAATATCTAATTATAGAAAGAAAATACAAAAATCTTAGACGCTCACTGAAAAAAATGGACGTTACAATTAAGAAATAGAATGTAAATAAACCTTTGAAATTCACTGAAAAAAACAAAGGTTACAGGGAGGTTATAGTTAGGAATTAGTGTTTAAAAAACCTTAGAAATTCATTGAGAAACCAAAGGTTTCAGGGCCATTATAGTTAGGAAATAGAATTTTAAAAAACTTAGAAATTCACTGAAAAAAACCAAAGGTTACAGGGACATATAGTTAGGCTAACATTTTACTCGTACAAAACCAGAGAAATTTAGCAGTTATAGTTAGCTGAGCTAACTATAACTCATGCCCCGCAATGCACTGCTTATGACCTCACATATTAAATCACTCATGACATGGTCAGTGACATCACTGATGACATCACTAATGACATCATCCATAGAATCTCTGATGCACCCACTCACACCCCAATATAATCTTTCATACACCCACTCCAAATTTCACACTACCATTCTCAAAACCATTGATACACCCATTCCAGTACTTATACACCCACCCGCTGATTCATAGGTCTACACACACATCCACTTGGTTACCTACACAGCCACTCATACATCAACTCACTCACTAATACAGCCACTGATATATCCACTCATACAGCCATGCAGCCACTCACACACTGTCAGTCACTCATAGAGCTACTCACACACCTACTCACTCACCTATAGTGTCAATCAGACAGCCATTTACTCACCTATACAGTTATACACACACCCACTCACTTATTCATACAGATACTAACACATACTGACTCAACTATACAGTCACTTACACAAGCCCACACTCACCCATTCAGCCACTCTCACAATCAGTCACTCACACATAGTCACACATATACTCCACCACTCACCTATACTGTATTTCATATATGCAGTTACTCACTCATGTACCACTGGCACATCCATTCACTCACCAACACAGCCATACACAATCTCAGTCAATTATACAGCCCTTCTCTTACACACTCACTAACTCATACACCCACTGACTCACCCACTCGCTCACTCATCCATGTAGGCACTCACACACCCTCTCACACACCCACACAGACACTCATACACCCATACAGGTACTCAGACAACCAATCAATCACCTATACAGGCATTCATGTACCTACTCACCAACGCATACAGCCACTTAGACACCATCTGGCAGACTGATACAGACATTCAGACAACCTAGTCAGTGACCCATACATTCACTGAGACACCTAATCACTCACTTATACAGTCAGTCACACACCCACTGAATCATCCATACAGTCAGTCATACACCAACTGATTCACCAATAAACCTTAGTATATATATTTAACACTCATAAACTTTTTAAAAACACTCACACTCTCTGGATGATGTCATCAGTGATGTCATCAGTGATGTCACTGGCCATGTCATGAGTGACGTAATATGTGAGGTCATAATCAGTGCATTGCAGGGGTGCAAGTTATGGTTAGCTCATCTAACTATAACTTCTGAATTCTCTGGTTTTGTACGAGTGAAATGTTAGCCTAACTATAATGTCCCTGTAACCTTTGGGTTTTTCAGTGAATTTCTAAGTTTTTTAAATTGTAATTCCTAACTATAACTGCCCTTTAACCTTTGTTTTTTAGTGAATGTAAATATATATATATACTCTCAACAGGGAGACCTGGAGACTAACTACCAGAGCACAATCACCAGGTATAGGGTAAGGGGAAGCAGGAATACACTTTGGCACAGTTTTTAAATCTGCTGGTATCTCTAGGTGGAGCTACACGAGCCCTAGTACGAAATTCCAGCCGGTATCTCCATCACAACTAAAACGCCCTGAGTCTCAGGCCTGGAATGGGGGATAACAGGCTGTAAGTAGTCCAAAGCGGCACGTAGCTTACGCACCAGTCTGTCGCACTGCTGAATGAAGGATTTTTTCCTTTCAATAGTCCACTCCATACTGCGTTTACCAGTCTTTATCAAAAGTATACCAATAGTTGTCCAAATACTTATATCTCAATTCATCATGTTGAAAAATCACTGCGGAGACAGCGTTATACTACTGTTATTCTTTATTCTATGATTTCAAATGAATACTACATGCCCATCCAGGCCTTCTATAGCATCACGTCCAAATGAATAATTCATCACAGTAAGCTCGTGTATGTGAATTCCACCCAATGCATTTCGAGCCCTGTGGCTCTTCGTCAGGGGTCACTGAAACAGAACAAGAGAAACAGCTCAACCCACTGCTAAATGTGCATTCTCTATAAACTAGATCCATTTCAATAATGTAGCACAAAACCTTAAACCTCCACCCACATAGACCCTCATCCCGTCATTACTGCTGTGTATAAAAAAAAGAAAAATTAAAACTTCCAAACGTGAACACTCACGAGACCCCTACACTCTAAATTTAGCTCACACCCACTATCAAGAATTATCACAAACCTCTACGTGCATCGTGCTGAGATAATAAGAGCCTCCCCTACTACCCGCAATCTCCCGGTGCCAACCCCCTTCACCTATCTACAACTCCCATACTATGAAATATACTGCCCTCAAGATTCGTAGTCCCACTGCCTATAGATGCCAAATATCCCCATTTTCCTTAAAAAGTTCAACAAAATTCATTACCTTAATGAGCTACAAACAGCAGCAGGAAAAACGGTTTAAAAGCCTGTTGAACACACGCTCTCATAAACACGCTTTTGCGATGAATGAAGAGATGAAGCTGCTGTTTGTAGCTCATTAAGGTAATGAATTTTGTTGAACTTTTTAAGGAAGATGGGGATAATTCTTGATAGTGGGTGTGAGCTAAATTTAGAGTGTAGGGGTCTCGTGAGTGTTCACGTTTGGGAGTTTTCATTTTTCTTTTTTTTATACACAGCAGTAATGACGGGATGAGGGTCTATGTGGGTGGAGGTTTAAGGTTTTGTGCTACATTATTGAAATGGATCTAGTTTATAGAGAATGCACATTTAGCAGTGGGTTGAGCTGTTTCTCTTGTTCTGTTTCAGTGACCCCTGACGAAGAGCCACAGGGCTCGAAATGCATTGGGTGGAATTCACATACACAAGCTTACTGTGATGAATTATTCATTTGGACGTGATGCTATAGAAGGCCTGGATGGGCATGTAGTATTCATTTGAAATCATGGAATAAAGAATCACGGTAGTATAACGCTGTCTCCACGGTGATTTTTCAACATGATGAATTGAGAAATAAGTATTTGGACAACTATTGGTATACTTTTGATAAAGACTGGTAAACGCAGTATGGAGTGGACTATTGAAAGGAAAAAATCCTTCATTCAGCAGTGCGACAGACTGGTGCGTAAGCTACGTGCCACTTTGGACTACTTATGTATGGAGCTGCGATTTTGGGACGTTTTCGCAGTATCTGTTCCCACGCAATATATATGAATTTCACTAAAGAATACTAAAAAAATATAAGGGAAGGAGTGCATCCTCACTAATCCTGTTTTTGGATAACAGGCTGAATCCAGAATTACTGGGACAAGTTCCATAGGTGGGTACTGAATCTAGGCTCGTTTTCATGTATATTTTCTGCTACATTCAGAAGGAAAATGTGCGTTGAAACGTTAGATTTGAAGGGTGCATTCCTACTCCTGTTGAACGTTGGAATCAGGCAAGGCAGTGTCTCCCATGAAGGTATCACGTCTGCTGAGTGTGTTTTTGTATTACACAACTGTGTCATGGGTATTAGTACACTCACTTCTATAATATCTAGTATGCAAATGCAATGTTAGCTCCCACATGATGTAAAGTGGGGGCTTCCATATTTGCATGAAGAGTGGCCTCATAAATATGAAGAAATGCCTTTTCCTGTGCATCACTGTCAAATCACAAACGCAGCCACATGGACAAAAAGACTATTAGGAGAATCAACTAACCTTACATTACCTAGGATATAGCACACAGTCAGTCAACCAGTGGCAACTCCTCCACTAAGGCGGAGGAGCGTCGCCCTACTGCTCAAAAGGAAAAATTAAATGATAATAACGTATTGTTATTATCATTTTATTTTTCCTATTGAAGTCAGTGGCTCTTGGGGCAGGCGGGGCTAGCCAGAGCAGGGAGAGGAGTGGTTTGCACTCCTTAAGTGTGCATGACTGCTTGGCCGGCCCACCTGCACCCTTTGCATCTTCGCCTCCAGGCTTGCTTTACACAGCCTGGTGAGGAATATGCAAAGCCTCTCAGTCCCCGTCTGAGCGCCGAACCACGGCGCTCAGACCAATCACAATGCTGCATTGCAGCGTTATGATTGGCCATGGGGAGCCGGGGAGCCCCGGTGTTTCCTGCTGCTTCCTTCTGCTGGCAGAGACAGGAAGAAGAGGATGGAGAAGAAGTGGCGGCCAACCCAGGTAAGTGTTTCTTTTTTTTCATTCCCTTACCCCACCACTGCCATCCGGTAGCAGCCGCTACTGCAGTCAATAGTTTCAGGATGCTTTTTTGATATGAAGGGTCATGGGTACTCTTGTGGGGTCGCCACATGGAGCAGGCTCTGGCACCTATAGGGTGCTTCTTGCTCCCTTCTCAAAGGATAATGGGGTGCCTCTCTAGACACTAAAGGGGGGCAGGAGCTGCACAATCAAGGCCTAATTTAGATTTTGGCAGACATGTTTTTCTGTCAATAAAGCAACCCAAACCCTCAGTCTACCCACCTCAGTTAGAGACCGCAAGACCTTAAGGTAATGTAGACGGAACCTCCTTTGGCTCTGTAGATGAAAAGCTTCCTCTGATTGACCGATGGGATAAGGGCCTTAGGAGGAAGGACATGACACTGCAAACCCCATTTAGGGTGGATGGTGTAATGTCCTTTTTCTGTTCATCACTGCTGGGATAAACCTGACAGTGTGGGATAGAAAAAAAACATAATGACCCAATCATGCTGGGAGAAAACTTCAAGGGTATGGGGGCCATTCGTTTTTTGTTTTTCAGGAACAAACTCCCACTTTCAGAATTTGTTTCTGTCAATCAAAAACTTTGGAAAAGTTTGGTAGACAGCTGCCGAAATTGATGGAGGCCATCCACCAAACGTTTTGCACATTGAAAATAACTGCTGTGACAGCGGTTTGGTCTATATACAGAGATGACCAGTGGACCGGTGGTCATTTCTAAATTTGGTGAATGGTAGTTTGTCATGGTGATGGACGTAATGTCCTCCGCCACCCTGATGGATGGAGCCCTGTCCACCAAACCTTAAATCAGACCCTTAGTGTCTATGCAGGGAATCCTGTACTTTAAATACTGAGGGAGAACAAGGAGCCACTTATGAAGGTTGGTGCAATATGTGACTGCGCCCACTCTTGTGGTGGTCCTTGGGACCCCCTAAGTGCAGGAATGGATACCTAAGTGAAAACATGGAGTGTTGGATGAACCTCCAATTGTTGTTTCTCTTCTGCATTGTCTGCAGTGAAGGATCTTCAAGCATTGTTGTTCATTGGTTAACTGAGTGCACAGCCTCAGTCTTTGTCAAACGCACTAATTGAGACTGTGCACTGATGCAAATCAAAGCTAAGCACCCATTAGCAATCGGGTACCTTTTGTCTCTTGCCACAAACATGTGTACATGGGGAGGTGTGCCCACTTGCTAAATATGTATTCAGAAGCTCCAGAGCATATTGTGTTATATGTCAGGATAAAGAGATCATAAATATTGCAATACAAAAATATTGTGATCCAAATATCAACTACCAAAATATTATGAAGGTAAGTGTATGTTGTTTGAACATGTTTTACCTTTATCAATGATTTATGTCAATTTATATTACATTTAATGAAAATGTCATGTTGTTTATTCACAGCTATTTTGTATGCCCATGTTATACTGAGGCATGCACTGTACTCACACTTCTTACATATTCAACCTCCTTCTTGTGTTGGCAGTTCTAAGCGAGGATTCACAAAATGTCTAACTCAGCAAATTAGGGTCCTCTCTGTCCTTCTCATAAGAAAGCCCTGCACCAACTGAAACTCCCACTGCATGAATTTCAGTTTCTGTCACATGTATCTTTTCCACTGTAGCTTATGTTATAAAAATGCATAGAAAGTACTGAATTGTGGGAGGGGTTAGCATTACAACATATTTTTGACTTCTAGTAGGTGTGGAGGTATTGATTTTCTTTCACAACAGCTAAGTATAGATTTACAAATCTTAAATCCACATCTACATATGTTAAAAATATATAACTCTTCAGGATTCATATATGTGGAAGTATAGGAACCCTACCCATACGTATAAAAAGTTATCTTTATATTTTTTGCTGATATTCTGGTCACAATATCTTTGTAATTCAATATTTCAATCTCGCTATGTTGGTCGAAAACTGGTGCTTATATCACAATGCCTGCATAGAGCTTCAGCGATTCTCCGGACTTAGTAAAGCTGAATAGCAGTCTTTCACGATGGAGTGCTTAACATAGAACTATCTGAAATGGAGGAAAGTGGTCCTCAGGGGAACTCTCCCTTCATATCAACTCCTTGGACTTACTTTTATGGTCAGATCCCTACCCAAGAACAAACTACAATGCCACATTCGCCACACAATGAACAATAAACCAGAGGCCCCAATCATCAATTACCTAAAATGAATGGGTTCCCTGCTTTTTGGAACGTCTACCTAGATTATCAAATATCAATTCAAGCACAAAATTCTATGATAGTGGTGAATAGAATTACGGTTTGGAACTCAACATACTTAACAAATTACAAAAATGGGGGCTACTCAGGTCATAACTCAGTATGAAGCAGATCTTTCCAAAGCTGTAAAGAAATCTCTTCGATACATCACTCCAAGAGTCTAACGAAGTAACAAACCTTTTCTTTCTTCCATTCCCAATGATGTTCCATGATCATTTCCTAAGTCATTATTCAGTTTAATAGACAGAGAGCAGATCTTTTTCATGTGACCCATTTGTGGATGACATTTTTATTTTCAGCAACTGAACTCATCCATTTGCCCATCAATCAAAGAGTTTATTTTTAAAATAATGAAGTATTGGGAAAACAGAGGTATTGAGCAAATATGTTAATATCTTCTACTGTTTTTGACATCTGGTAAAATCCAACTTACAAATAGCAACGAGGCATCAGCAAAAGGGTTTAAAGGCACGATTCCTATCAAAAGCTATATAGCTATATTATAAACTGAGATAAAGAGCATTTATATTAACACATAATGTTGTTTGTCACTTCGATATTTGTTTAAGAATGACACTGAAAGAAAATAAAGAATGGAAGAACCAGTAGGGTGAGACAGATGAGGGGAATGAAGAAAGGGAGGAGGCAAGAAAAGAAATCTGTAATAGGGAAGGGCAACAGTTACTTTTTCCTCTACCCCCATTTTGCGAAATTTGCTCAGTGATGGAGGAACCTCGGTTGGCTAAGTGGAACACTACATAAAATGCTAGATGGGACCAAAAGTAGGGAATCGCATAAAATGAAAAATAAGTATGATCTTTTTTAAATCACAAATGTGTGATTGGATTATGCCATGAATAGAGAGTCATAAGGTGAAAATAATTAGTACATATGTGCACAGTCCTCAAAATTGAATCCATGCAAAATTAAGATAAGATGAAACATCTTTGAAAGACGTAGGGCCATATGCACAGAATTTAAGGATTGCGATTACCTAACTACTGAATCACAATTAGGAAATAGCACAAAAGATGTCCTAAGTAGCGATTCCTAATGGGTTCGCAAACAGTCCTACCTCATGAATATTAATGAGGTAGGTTGCAATTAGTGATCCATTTGGAATCCTGCCAGCACTGGGACGGTGGTCTGATGAGGTCAGCAGACCACTATGTCTGTTTTTAATAAAGCAATAATTTTATTTTAAATGCAGCCCGTTTCCTTAAAGGAAAACAGGATGTGTTTAAAAAAAGAAAATTAAACTTAAAAGTGTCATTTTTTAAGAGTAGGCAGTGGTCCATGGGACAACACTCTGCTCCTAAAAAATATTGGTTTCAACATTCATAAAGGGATACCATGATGACCCATCCCATTTGTGAATTGTTATCACCATCCTTGAGGTATCAGTAAAAAATTCATGTTTTGTGACCGTAGTTCGGTTGCAAAACATTCATACATAGCACTAAAATTAGGTATTTGGAAGGAATGTCCTAAACACGCCCCTTCAAAATATCACATTGCTAAACACAAATTACGATTCGGTAACATGTTACCAAATTGCAATTTGTGTTTTGTACATAGGAAAAGTGTTTTTGCGGTCGGAAACAGACTGATTCTGAGAATCGGGTCGTTTGCGACCGCAAAAATGCTTTTGTCCATATGGCCCATAGATCATTTTGGACAAACAAAACATAGTTTCTGAAATTTTATAGAGATTATCTAACCCCTTAAACCGACGCTGGACAGTTACATACTTCAGGTGGTAAGATAAGAATTCCTACAACTTTTGGAACAAGAAATTCTGACACATAGGAAAAAAAGTGGAGATAAAGGAACACAATAAATTTAGACAGTGACTTGACAGAAAATGTTAAGAAGTCAATTACTGAAGGTAGGTGATACAAGCTTAATCCCTTCTAAAATTTTAACAGCCCAAAATTTCATGAATGACACCATCTGCCCCTGTGAAAAAATATGCATTGGCATGCCAATCCAACAAGCCAAAAATGCATTATACAACAGAGAACTAACTATATTGAGTCGTCAGGTAATGAATGCACCTCTGGATAGCCACTGAGGCTTGGATTATGAGTTGCATAGTGCTGGCGTGGTGAAAGCACTGCTCCCGTAAACACTGCTACTGTGCAGTAACACTCCATTAGTACCATGCAATTGCAAGTTAATGACCATGGAGTGGTGAATAACTATTCCACACACTATTCCATTTTCCATGGGGAATATGGCTCCTATTTACCACCTCCTCTGAGCAGGTGGGGAATGGAACCGGAGGTGATAGGCAGGAGCTTCCAGAACAGGGGAGACAGTAGTGAGGCCACGGAGCATTCTGTGCTCCACCATGCCCTACAAGCGGGTGGGTTGGGGCCAGGTGCAGGAGACCCGCTGTGATTGCAGCCCAAGCCTCATGAGATTTTACCAGATAGACTTTCTGGCCAAGAAAATCAGGCCCAGTGTTTCCGCACCCAGGAACACTGGGTGTTGGGATGGGAATGCCCCCTGATAGATGTAGAGTTGTGTCCCCTGCCCTACGTGCACAAACTGTGAGAATATGTAATCCTTGTTTTTGAATTTTGGCCTTGCAAAACACTAATGTGTGTGTTAAGGCCTAGGCCCAGGCCTGCTGTTCACTACAATAGGTTCTGGACTTGTACTAATCATGAAGGGGTGCAAAAGATGCGCCTTCATAGTGACAGAAGGACTTTTGTTCCTGTCATGGGTATCATGCATGTGACATCATGTATGGAAAGCAGTGGTGGCAGTATACTGTGTGGATAAACGATTATAATGGCCAGGCCTTTTTACCTGGGTTGTGTGCATGCAAGATTGCAGGCCCATTCATTTTAAAGTTCCACTGGTCATGGTGAACCCAGACTCCAAGCACTAAGATCCTGAGTGCTGAGCATGTGCTTGTGCTAACATGTAGTAAATGTGTGTGGGTTCCATTTTGGAAGACTCTGGCCTGGGCATGTTTACAAGATGGAAGTGGGGTTGCTTTTGGACAAAGCAAACCTGGTTTCTGAAACTTTATACAGATTATCTGACCTCTTAAACATCTGTAAAATGTATAGCCCCTTCTGATCAAATCCACCCTGCTTTCTGAAACCTTATACAGATTCTTCAACTGAAAACAGCCAATGCTGGACATTTACATACTTCAGGTGGGAAGATGGAGATTCCTATGACTTTCGGAATAAGAAGACGGTAGAAGTGTTGACATTCCTGAGATGAAGGGGCAAATCAAGCCAAGAAGAGACAGGGTTTCCCTCAGAAGTTGTTCAGCTACTTTCTGAGCCATAGGGCTATTAGTCTTCATGTACATTCATTTGGTGGATGGAAGCAGGGTGAAAGATGAAGAACGCCGTGTTTTTGGCAAAGATGAAGGGTTCCCTTGAAGGGGAGCCGACCTTTGGCTCCTTCTAATTTTTGTCAGAAGTCACAAATAGCCACACCTATTTTGTACCGCAGTGGTGAGTGCTCCACCTGGAGACTTCCCAGCTGTGAACAGCATCACTGAAGGTAAAGACTGGGCCAGAAAGATGGCCTGGCTGGGACACATGAAAAAGACACCGACCCGAATCGTTTTGACAAAACCAGCTTTGGAGTCCACATCCTCTGTATGTGAAAACCATCTAAAATTGTGAGCTGTTGACCCTTTTGGTGTTCCAGTTCCAAGTTCTCTTTAGCCAAGGAGGGGGTGCTCGGCAGAGTACTCAAAAAACTACTGCGCAGCAAAGGGTTGCTGTCCATCTGTTCCCAGCGATCAGGGAACATTACCCGGAGTCCAATCTGAAGGAGTGTGTCCTGTGAACCAAGGAGTTCAGTCAGTGTGAGAGGGAAGGAAGCGCCCACTTTATAGGTTCAACAAAGATTAGCTTGACCACCTTTTGACAGTTGCCACGGTACCATTTTAATTAGGTCGCAAACCAGTTTTTATCATTTTTTATTTTTCTAATTTCTGAGGTGTAGTGTTCTACGAAATGAAACTAGGATACAATCAGCATATAATCACCCCCTCCCCACATAGTTTTGAAAGAAATATGTGGTAAAGGAAACTTGTCATACAAGAATTCAGTAATAACAAGTGGCACTACAATGCATAAAATTAATTAAAATTTCGTTTTGATTTTTTTTTATAATTTAAGGCAATTTACCGAAAAAGGCAGCATTTTTTCAGGTGGAAGACTGCAGATATATGTCAGCCATGATATTAATACATCCAATACTTATAATATGGCAACATTAAGAACAATGTGGATATAGATTTTATTTGTATATAATACGATGCTTCCACAACTTTTGGCTTCCCTGATTAGTTATTACTCGGTTTTTTCATGGCAAGAAGACAACCTTAAAGTAATTGTGAAAAAAGACAGGTCAGGTGACAGTTTCCCTAAACGTTCGACTTTGTATTGATACATATTTTCTACATATTTACATTAAGGAGCAGACATCATAAACAATCTTTGTGTACAGACGAATCCCTTGTAAATCCAAGGATTTGAACATTTGATGATGATGGAAATTGCAAGATCTTTTGTTTCTCAAGAGACAGCATGCAACCCATTTTGGACAAAATCAAAGGTGGAGACATTTTCATTTAAATATCTTGAATAAATAAAGTATTTTATAATTTTATTTAGGTCTTTGTATAAATGTTTCGAGGAGACCAAGGACCAATTTAAAACCGAAACACGTCAATACGCTAGTGAGGCAAATGCAAAATAGTGGTCAAAGAATTGGATCCTAAATTAGGAATAAAAATAGACAATTTTTTTTTTTATATAATTAGTACCTCTGATTGAAAATTGACATACACAGACATGAATTGTGACTGTGTGTTGCCTTTAAGATTTTTACAAGATGTTAAGCATAGTATGTGCACAAAACCTTAATGCCTCTTTAAGATTTTTGTAAAATATTTCCTGGAAGGATATATATGTAAATAATGCCTGTGATAAATTCACAGCATATAGTCTCCTTGTGGGGCTTCTTATCTGAGTCAGAGACAGGAGAGTCATTTTCAGATAGTGATAACAAGGTAATATATCAATTTAAATGTTAAATGTTGGTCGTGTTCAACTTTATGTAAATCCGACGATGGCAATTTGTTCCTACATGAGAATTTTTCTTACGCTGAACCGTATTTTTATTATCCACATTTGCATATGATTATTGTGATAGTACATGTATAGCTAAAAGGATAGAAAATCAACCTGGCCTAAAGGACTAGTCCATTTTGTCTGACATTTATTTACTTAATTATTTGGGCATTTCAAAAAGCACTAGAGGAGTTAACTATGTACAGTATTGTCACAAGAAAGGAAATTAGAGTCCTTTTACAAAGGCAGAGCCCTTAGCTCATGTTATTTAAAAGTGATTCCCAACCTGAGGGAATTACAGTTAAAATGCAAGTCTGAAAAATTCAGTATCCATCAATTTTCTGACACAAAGGTCGGTTGTTTTCACAATCTCAAATAATTTGTGGTGGATAGGTGAGCAGCAGATCCTGGCTGGAGAGAAGTGAAATGCTTTCCGAAGATACTTGGGGCCTTTGCCCCGGGAGGCTTTCTGGATGGTACGGTGTACCTTGAATGTGATCATAGTTTCAACTGCAATCCAGTTAAGAGATTTCAGTGCAGACTTTGGGTCACATTTGCAGAGATATAGGCACAACCAGGCAACCTGGTTTCATAGCCTTAGCAATCTGGAAAAAACTTTAAGGGCTTGAGAAGTTCAAGGCAGATACGTTACCACAGTAAGGGCATGTCATGTTAAAAGCTTTGGTCCAGTCAATCCAGTGGGAGGATTTTGCAGAGTACAAAAAACTAGAGGTTAATACCTGGCCCACACTGTGGGCTGGAGGTACAAACAAAAGCTCAACAATTATTTACAGGTTTCTGGCTTTTTATGTGGTTGATAGAATGATAATAAAATGTTGGGAACAACCAAGAGCTTGGGTTCCGTTTCTCTCATGACAAGGATATCATTTCAGCTTCATTCAGGCAGAGGAAGCCCTACTTCATCCAATGGAACCCTCTTCTGCATGCAATGGTGCACACGGGCCAAGCACATGTTGGTATGATTATTATGTTGGTTATCTAGCTGGGAATGGCCATGCAAGTCGTTTGCATTATAAGAAAGTTGAATATTAATTTGATTGGATGGGAGTCCACCAAAGAAGTAAGGCCACAAACTAGTTAAGGTAAAACACAGTTTTGATCATTTAAACTTGGGCTCACTCCCCAGTAGCTATGGCACAGAGCAGACAAGCTTAGCTTTGGGAAATATGTAAAGTATTTAGCAGTAACAAAATAGTTAAAAAGGCAAAACACCACACAATGAAAATCCCACAACCAAATGTAGGAAAATAGTGCATATGACAATGTTCCAATAAGAGGAACCGGTGATAAGATTTTTTAAAGTTTCAAATCAAAAAGCACCAAGAAAAGTAAAGCATTTAGCAGTAGTCAGTATTCATGGTTGACTACGACCTAGCAGCAATTTCAGGCTGACCATGATGGAGCACAGGTCAGATATACCAAGCAAGTTTATCCCAGTCAAAGATATTACCTCTGACTTAGACTCTGAAATGGAAGTCAAACTTGTAGGGCAGGAAAGGACGCAGGCTGTATTTGCCGAAGTACTCTAGAAGATAGCCACTGGACGTGTTGCTGCTGAAGCCATCGGTTTTGTCAGGAAAAGCTCCAAACAAAAGTAAAAAAATATCAAAAGTCCCAAGTTTTTGGAGTAGTTCCTCTAGATTACTTCCAGGGATCCCAGAACCTCGGGAACAGCACTTAGGAGCCAGAACTCACACCAGCAGAAGCCACCAGTAGGGTCCAGTTCCAGTTGCTACTGGTCAGCTGGAGGCTTCAGGAAAAAGGCATCTTGCGGCCAACTGACCCTCTGGAGTCCACTTGCTAGTACTGGCATTAAGTAGGAGCAGGTCCAGCCCTTCTGGTCTTCACACATGTCTCAAACAGCTGGTCCAGTCCTCTTCTGATCATCCACAGGTCCAGAGTCGTTTCTAGCAAGAGGGTGGGGGTGACTTCTGGACAATCTACGAAAGGAAGAACATTTATCAAGGGAAACTCTTCTCACTTTTGCTGCTGAATCTTCCTGCCCCTTTCTGCCACTGAAGGGACCATGTGTGCCATCCAGGGGTGTGTTTAGGGCAATGATCAGTCTCATCGGCTTTAGCTATCCCAGACTGGTTCTGTGGTTTTGAGACCAACTCCTCCTCCCACTGAGTTGGTGCCAAACTGGCCACAGAAGGCCTATGGAACAAAAGGCTTTCCTTCCCCATGTCTCCGTTTACACTAAACTATGAATGGATGGGCCCCCCCTGGTTCCTTTCAAGTTAACCATGTTCTCGGACGCTCCTCAGCTGTCCTTTCTGAGATTATATCTGTCACATACTTCACAATAAGGTCTTCCTATGAAACGGTTTAGGCCATGTAAGGGCTGTTTTAAACATTGTGTCTGCAAAGGGGCTAACTCTTAGCATTGGACTAAAAATAGCCAGAAAAGCCACGTGGCTGATTTGATACCATAAAGAAGAGTCAGGTTGATCAAGAGGAGCAACCTGCACCTTGGAGCCACATTTGCCGACAAGTGCTAAAACATTCTGGGTCTGGACAGAATGTATTTCTCGACATATTGTTCTGCAGGACCCTTGGTGTTTCACACATCCCGATTTCATGTGGTGGTGTTGCTCTCCTGTCTTCTCTGTGGTAAATTAATTGGCTGGCCCTGTAGATTTACCTTCATGGTTAAGTCCAGGCAGTCACATGTCACAACTATTCACAAAATCTGACCCAAAGGAGCACATGGGAACTCCGATTTCTAGACTGCATTTGTCTGCGATAGGCGAAACCAAGGAGGTCTTTGAGCTAAAAACTGACATAGTGGTCCTAGACTCTTCAGGGTCGATCAGGCTAAACTCTCAGGGAGAATCAGACCTCCAGGAGCACGTCAGGTTTTTGGAATGCAGGGATGAAGACTCTGAGCAACAATCCCAGAGAAACAAACGATGAATCACAGAACTACCTAAGCGAATCAAGGGGTCTAGTGAGGGGCTATATCTGGTGAACTAGCAGAGAATCCTTGTGGTGCCACCCAGACCTGTCACGCTCCATGGAACTGTAATAGCTTGTTTTCTCACATACAGGGTCTGGGGCAATCTACTCCAATTGGCATGACAACATAGTGCCTACATGGTGGAAAACAGCAAAATTTAGATTTTCCATATTTCACCGCCACAGTACAGCAACAGCAAAACTCATTTCTTAAGGTCAAACAGATCTCCAAAAAAAACCTTAGCCTCAAATATATGCTGCTTTCCCAGCTAAAGTGAGGATAATTGATGGGAAGGGTTTACATTTTTTCATGGAATCAAGGGCTGCCAGAAACTGGGCTAAGCGCCGATCAGGAAACTATGAAGCACAGCTTGTTGAAATATCTGATCAGATTATGTGGAAGAAACAATGTAGAAGACGGAGTCTGTGAATCAGGCAAAGGCAAAAAGCTTAAAAGTCTGAAAAGGAGCACCAGAGAATGGTGCCACAGTATATCAAATGGCGAAACACCAAACCCAGAACCCCAGGAGGATTCTCTGACACAATGGCACTGTAATGGGGTCTTGCACTAACATGAATGAAAGGGACATGAATACTGAAACACAATCAGACATCACACGTATGACGTCTGTTAGACCTGGCATCATTGGTGTGGGTTTCCCCTGTATTTTTGCCTTTACCTCCTGTGTTTTGCTGTGTGTTGGACATCGTTTTTGCTGGTCTAGATGCTTTGGGCACTTTGTCACTGCTGTTCAATGCCAAAGCACAAGTGCTCCCTGTAAATTGTTGTTATGGATTGGTGATTCCATGATTGGCATATTTGATTTACTAGTTAGTCCTTAGTACAGTGCACTGTGTGTGCCCAGGGCCTGTAAATCAAATGCTGCTAGTGGGCTTGCACCACTGATTGTGCCACACACATAAGCAGCCGGCAAATGTATCTCAGATCTGCCACTGCAGTGTCTGTGGGCAGTTTGGTACTGCCATGTCGACCTGGCAGAGTGCACCCACTTGCCAGGCCCTAACCTTCCCTGTTCTTACATGTTAATCACCCCTAAGGTAGGCCCAAGGTAGCCCTGTGGGCAGGGTGCAGAGTATGTGAAAGGTAGGACATGCCCTGATGTGTGTGGCATGTCCTGATAGTGAAATACTGCCAATTTTGTTTTTTCACTATTGTAAGGCTATCTGTCCCCATAGGATAAAATGGGGAGTTTGCTCATATCGTCTTATGAGAATTACTGCCCATGGGAACAAGATAGGAAAATAAAGTTTGATATGCTTGAACTCAGAATGTTAAGATGCATCTTTTAGTGAGGGTGATTTTTACATTCTGGGTTTGAAAATACCACTTTTAGAAAGTAGGTAACCATCCAGTGTGCCTCTGCTAGGTTGTGTATTGACTGTCTGGCTTTGGACTGACAGGGGCTGGGGATGTGCATTCTGTTCAGACAGCCACTTGGGGGGTTGAGGTGTGTCCTGCCTTTCCAGGGTGAGTCAGGGCTGGGCTGAATAGAACTGGGCTGCATTCAGAACAGGGGAGGAGATTTCTTTCGCACCTGAATGGGCCTGGTCTGCCAAGGACAATGCTGTCTCCACCTCCTGCCAGGGAGCTGCACCAGAAAGGACAGAACTTGTTTTGGCTGGGCAAAGAGCTTCTCTGCCACCAGAGAACAAAGGATTTTGGATTATAAAAAGAGGGGCCCAGACCCCAGACTTTTAGATCACTTCTTGGAATCAAGAGGAACCTTTGCCAAGGAGAAGAGCTGGAGAAACCGGGGAGGAATACTGCCCCTGTGCTGTTTGCTATCTGGGGTTGGCCTGCAGTGGCTACTTTCTGCCAAGGAAAGCAGAAGGACTTTGCTGTTTGCTGTGTCCCCTGCTTGAGGAAGATCTCCAAGGGCTTGAAATTGAGCTTGCCTCCTGTTCCGAAGTCTCAGGGACACAAAGACTTCACCCCCAGTCCCCCCTGAACTCCTTTGCTGGGAGTTCTGACCTGCTGAGAGGTGCCTGCCAGTGTTCTGGGCCTCTGGAGTTTGTTTTGAGACTGGAAACTGCAAGAACTGTGAAAATTGACGCATCACCTGTTTCCGACGCATCGCAGCGGTGCAAGAAGTATTTTCTGACGCATCGCCGCTGCTGTAGAATCGGCGCAGTGCCTGCTTGCGACTGAAGTGTCTGACATGCGACGAATCCTGTGCACTGATTTCTGACGTCCGAGAACACCGTACTGATTCTGACGCAGACTCTGTTGTGGACAAACCGATGCATCGAGGGTACGCAACTGAAATCATCGCAGCGCATCCCGGGTCTTCACGCATCGCATCGTACCGGATTGTCATGCATCGCATCGAAGTGCAGAGTCTGTCGCATTGTTGGGGGACGCAGTAAGAAACTGATGCATCACATCCACATGCAGTAAGAAACCGACGCATCACCTCCTCTCCGGTAAGGAACTGACACATCACCTCCCCTGCGCAGCAGTAAGGAACCGACGCATCATCTCCCCCGGAGCAAGGAACCAACGCATCACCTTCCCTGAGTGTAAGGAACCAACGCATCACCTTCCCTGCGACCCTTTTTGCTTGCATTTTTTGACGCATCCAAGGTACTTTGTGTAAAAGTGTTGCATCCAACATTTTCTTGGATCAGAACTGTTTCTACCTTTCTAAGAATCATATTTTTAGTACTGTATTGTGGATCTGTGTTGTTTGGTCTTGTTTTGGTTTAGGTAAAGATTACTTATTTTTCTAAACTGGTGTGGTGTCCATTTGTAGTGTTTTCACTGTAATACTGTATGTATTCACAAATGCTTTACACACTGCCTCTGAGGTATGCCTGTCTGCTCATGCCAAGCTACCAAGGGGGTGAGCAGGGGTTGTTTTAGAAGTGTATCCCCCTTTCCCTGACTAGAAAGAAGGGTCCCTACTTCGACAAAGGTACCTACCTCTGCCAACTAGAGACCCCCATTTCTAACAACGTCCAAATACTTGCTCTATCATTCTCTGAGCATGCACTGCCCTACGCTGAGGATGGACAGTCTATCAGGCCCTTTTTAGTTAACTCTGGTGAACACCGTTTGAGGCATGTGGGGCAGTGACTGGGGATGCAACACTGAATGGCTGCTTGCATCCTCGGAAAAGGTTGGGTGTCCGGGCTTATTGACATCATTCACACCATTGGTTCAGGAAAAGAGTTCTCATATCTGCAGGGCTGTCATTCTCCACCCACATGCACACAACTGAGTATGTCTTTAGTGTGTATGTATAAACTATAATGTGGAAAGTGAAGGGAATTAGGCAATCTGATACAGAGGTGCAAAATACAAGCCTACCTGTGTAGATGTGGGTCAGGTGTAACCTGTATCCGGGAGACTCACTCTTCTACACCATTTGCCCATACTATGCCAAAGGCACACTGGGTTGAACACAACCTGATGTAACGTTTGTGCCACAGCTAACTCACATTGATCTTGAGGGCAAATTTGTGGTAGTGAGTGGGTAGCTGGATGGCAGGTCACTTGTACTGATGAGTGTGTATGCACCCAATGTCTCGGAAGCTGACTTCGTTGACTCTCAGCAGACAAACATTCTTCCACACAGCCAAACTTCGTTGGCATGGGGATGATTTCAACTTTGTACAAGACAAAGTGAAAGATAGATCTTCCACCATTTGGCTGATGCTCCCACTACTTGAGCATCAACATTTGTGAAATGGCTTAAACCCGGGGGTTGATGGATATATGGTGTTCGTTGCCCCTGAGGTATGATAGAATATTCCCCCATGCATGCTCTACATTCCCGACTAGGCATGGTGCTGCAATCCAAACAGGTGCATGAGTAGAATATCTGTCCCAAATGCTGTCAATTCACTGTCCGCTACTGGTACACCTCTAATGGGGGAAATGGGTGAAAGGCAACCTCATGTGGAAACTACAGGCTGCTTTCCTAATAAGGGTCGACATATATCATTATTTGGCAGACAATGCACTTTACCACTCAACCAGCAGCATCTCACTAGAATGGGATGCCTTCAAAGCGAACATATTAGGCCAATGCATAACAACCATACATGGTGTCATATCCACCATTAATAGGACATCCTTAAGCTAGAGGAGAAGCTAAGATAGTTGAAGCTTGACATTGAGGGGCATATTTACAAGGGGACTGTGCCACTGGAACGTCACATTTTACGATGTATCGGTGGTGCAATTCTCTGCACCATATTTACAAAGTGGTGCTAATCCACTTTGCGTAGCTTAATACTGCTTTGTAAATATGGTACCCTTTCATGCAGTTTTCTGCATGAAAGGGGAGTGCAATGGGTGTTGCTGTCAGCATTCCACAGCAACACCCGTTGCTCTTTGATGCTGCCCCAAATTTACAAGGATCTGGAAATCTGAGGCAGCGTCAAAAACAAACGCCATGCAAAAGCAGGCCTTAGAGTGGCGCAATGAGGAAAAATACTTTTATTTCCCCTCGTTTTTGTTTTTTCTATGTGTTCTGCATTCTGCAGCACACATAGAAAGAGCAAAACACCTTTTATGATTGTTTCTGTGCAGGAAGGTGTCCTTTCCTGCACATAAACAATCATTAAATAATGGCGATTTGCAACTTCTATGACTGCTGCCGAATACAGCACACATAGTAGTAGCAAATCACCATTAATAATTGTTTATGTGCTGGAAGGGACTTCTTCCTGCACGTAAACAATCATTCCCTATAATGCAGGCACCCTTGCACTATGGCGTCAGGGTTTCTGTGTTGGTGCTAGGCAAAGATTTTTAGTGCCAGCACAAGGGAAAACACAGGGGTGCACCATATTGTTGCGCATCCAGAACGCCTCCGCACGACTCATCCTGGACATCCCCCGACACAGCCACATCACCGTGCACCTGAAAGACCTGCACTGGCTCCCCGTCAGCAAGAGAATCACGTTCAGACTCCTCACCCACGCACACAAGGCCCTCCACGACCTGGGCCCAAAGTACCTCAACGACCGCATGACCTTCTACACGCCCACACGCCAGCTACGATCAACCAGCCACGCCCTCGCCACCGTACCACGCATCCGCAGAACCACCGCCGGAGGAAGATCCTTCTCCTACCTGGCAGCCAAGACCTGGAACTCCTCCCCACTCACCTTCGGCGAACCCAGGACCATCTCTCCTTCAGGAAGCAGCTCAAGACCTGGCTGTTCGAGCAGTAACTTACCCCCTCCCCCAGCGCCTTGAGACCCTCCCGGGTGAGTAGCGCGCTCTATAAATGCCGTGATTGATTGATTGATTGATTAAATATCATGCATCCCTGCATTTTTTAAATGACCCAGTGCGGCGCTGCAAACTTTGCCACAGAACTGCACCATTTCCTTGTAGATATGCCCCTGAGAGTGGTGCCCAGACAGTAGAGAACCTCTTGCAGACAAGACCCACACACAGGGGGCATGTAGATCACCTCAGGTAATTTGACTCTAGGGAATACACAGGTAGACAAAACAACAATGGGAGACAGGTTAGGCTTCCTCTTGGCCTAGCTGACACGTAACCACAACACACACAGTGCTATCCCTGCTCCTAGAACCCAACAGTTAACACACCATTGTAGATTAATGATTTGATTTAAGCGCGCTAAGAAAATCTCCATAGTGCACCTCCTGCCTGCCAAAGGAGACAGGTTATCACACATGCATTCAGTCCTGGTTAGCCTCTCCCCCTTAAAGTGGAGGAACTAAGCTCTCCTTCCTCTTAGTCTTGAAGAAATCCAAGGAATGAAAGACATACCACCTGGCAAAATCCCCTGCGGTGTTGGACATTCCTTCAAATTTTAAGCTGTTTTCAGAGCCTCTCTGGCCCCAAGACTAAAGTTCATTCAGCAGGTAACAAATGAAAGAAGCATTCTGCCCCCATGCATAATTGTGTTGTTGCCTAAGCCACGTAGAAACCCTCTTGATTTTTCAGCATTCCATCTTCTCTCCAAGTTCAACCTAGACTGCAAGATGCGTGACAAGGTACTGGCCAACAAGGTCTCCCCACTCCTATCTCAACTGATCCATTTGGGTCAATCTGGCCCCGTGCCAGGAACACAGCGTTGAATTTAAGATGTCTCATCCATGTCCTGAGGGAATATCCCCCAAACACGCCACTGCTGGCAGTGGCCAACATAGACATTATAGGAAGGTGGTGTATTATTTAGTGATACTGGTTAGGCTTGACTGTGTAATACTCTCACAATTCCCAAAGATGGTCCTTGGAATAACAATAAAAAAAAATCCTTAGCTCAGTCCTGGGAGAGTGACAAAGAACAGTCAAGTCTTACTAGAGAAACATGTGTTAAGCATTTCAGAGTACCAACATGGACAATAAGCAATTGACATAACTTGAAAGAAATCCGACACCAATCTATAAAAATAAAGTAGATTTTTATATACATTTAGACACCAAAACAAAGTCAATCAGATAAGCATAGCTGGAGTTATGGATTTTAAAGAAAAATAAATCAGTGCCAATCAATACTGCAAAACTGTGACATTGCAGTCAGTAGGGAAAAGCACTAGTGACAATCGGTCACTTGCAGGTCGAGTTGAGTGGAACCAAGTAGGGTTATTGTGATGCAGGTCCCAGGACCAAGCCAAAAGAGTTGGTTAGATTTTATCTGGCTCGAGAAGCCTGGGTGCAAAGTTGTCCTGGCTGTCCTTGGTGCTGAAGGGGGAGCCACGAAGGAGCTGTTTTTACTGCTTACACAGTGCTGGTGAGGAAACAGGTGCAAAAAGTCAACAACGAGGCCACTACTGGCGTCAGATGAAGGTGTTGCGGTGTTCCCTTGAGTTGCAGCGTCCAGAAAAGATGGTGGTTGCCGGACTGGCCACCAACAAGCCTTGGCAGTGGTAAGCTCAATAGAAAGTTATTTTATTGTCTGGAAGTCTAGGAGAAAACTGTAGCCGCCTGAAACTTACTGGAGGTCAGGACTACATTTCCCAAAATGCACTGGACCATCTTCTTTTAGGCACTCTCTCAGAGGGCTCGATGGCCCACAGTTCTTTGGTTCCAGTATGTTGTTTTTACCTGCGATGTGCAGGGGACTAGTGCCACTAGTCTAAGGGAGCCTGGAGTTGCCTTTGGCTCTAAAAGGGGTCCATCTGTCTGGGGGAACCGGTCTTTGCTCCGGGATGAGTTGCAGTTCTGCAGTTCCAGGAAGGTTGCCACAGGAGTATCACGCCTTTGGTCTGTGCAGCTTCTGTTGTCGCAGATTCGGATGTCTTCTGTGTCCTTTGTTGCAAATCATATCACAACTGAGGTTCTGGTGCCAGGGGTACCCCGTAAATCCTAGATTTAGGGGCATTAGGAGTGTAGATGCAAGTGTCCAATAGGCTACTAGTCCCAGCAGCTAATCCACCCCTGAGGTGACCACATGCCGGGGGTGTCACCTTTTCTACCCAGAACCCTCTATTCTGCCACTTTTAAAAATGGCAGAAACCTTTCTTGAATGAATGAATATAAGTTTTATAAAGCGCGAACTTAGCCCAGGGGCATCAAGGCGCTGCGGAAAGCAATCAAAAAGAGAGATGTATGTAGAATAGAAAGCTCAGAGGTTAGGACAGGTGAAAAGCCAGGTCTTCAAGGACTTACGAAATAAGGAATGGGTTTCCAAAGTGGAAATTGGGGAAGGAAGGGAATTCCACCAGTTGGACCCCAACAGCGAGAAAGCCCTCCCCCCCCATCTAGCCTTCCTCACCCTGGGAACAGTTACTCGGTTCTTGCTTGCGGATCTCAGGTCCTTGCCAGGAAGATATCTTTGAAACATTTTGTTGATACCTTCTGACCCCTTATTGTGGACAGCCTTGTGGACCAGGCACAGAGCCTTGAACACAATTCTCCTCCCCAATGGAAGCCAATGCAGCCTTCTGATGGTAGCTGAGACTGAATGAAATTTGGGGAGGCCGATCACCAGTCTGGCAGCAGCATTCTGCACCAATTGCAAATGATGAAGAAGTCCTTTATTTATTCCCAAGTAAAGGGCATTACAATAGTCCAGCCTCGAAGCCACAAGGGCCACCACTGCCTGTTTCCGTGCAGGCAGGGAGAGAAAACGGAAGATTTTCCTGAGAGTCCGTATCATCCCAAAACAGGTAGAGACAGTTCTATTTATTTGAGAACCCAGGGAGAGAGAGGAGTCCACAATAATGCCTAAATTCTTGGCACTAAGGGAGGGGCGGGGGCAGGGTCCAAGAGAGTCAGGCCACCAGGCCTCCGACCAGATCTCCCTCTTGCCTCCAAAGATTAGGACCTCCGTTTTGTCCCCATTGAGTCTTAAGTAGTTCTCAACCATCCATGCAGCCACCGCCCGCATGCAGTTTTTAAAATTAAGTGCTGAGGCTGAGACATTCTCAGTGATAGAAATCAGAATCTGAGTGTCATCAGCATAGGAAAGCACTTCAAGGCCAAAAGATCTTACCAGAGTAGCGAGCGGGGCTACATAGATATTAAAGAGGGTGGGACTCAATGAGGAACCCTGGGGGACTCCACAAAACAATTGTTTAGGGGCAGAAAGAAATTGGCCCATCTTAACTCTTTGCGAGCGATTCAAAAGGAATGATGAAAGCAGGTTCTTAGCAGGTAGCCTAGAGGTGTGGCTAGCCTTCTGGGGATGTACACCTCCTGGAAACCTAATTTTCCCACCTGCCTGGGTGCAATCGTGCCTAGGGGCAGGGGGAGGGTTGTTTCCTCCCTTGAAGGGCAGGCTGGTTGCATATTACAGGCAGTAAAGGCTTTGAAGCTCACCATCTTGATGTGCCACTTCACTAGCCATCCTGTCAGGGAGGGAGGGGTGACCTCCTCCCGGTCCAGAAATTTGTTTCTGACTCCTAGGAGAGTTCACACCTCCTGGTAGGGGGGCCAGATTCCTGTCTTGGCGGCAGCAGCTGCGGGCTGGCAGCCAGAGCACAGGGAAGGCTTGGGCAACCAGGTAGGCAACCGCTAAGGTAGCCACCTGGGTGCATGCCACATCGTCCTCAGTCCACGATTCGTGTCAGGGGTGATGAGGCATGTTGTTTGATACCAAACATGACATTATACGGTGGTACCATAATGGTATCCTCCAGATTGCCTGGGTGCCAGCCCATGCTATCGTTTGGACTGCTAATCACTTTCAGTAGTCTTTAATGGAAAAGGCTACTATAAGGACATATAAGCTTGGACTTATATGTTGTCACCTTTAATATAAGGCACCCGCCTCTTGGGCTCAGGAGGCTTTCCTTAGTGATGACTGGCATGCATTAAAAATAGTGCATTGACTTTTTTACACATGGAGAGGGCAAAGTTGAGTTCGATAGTTTGCAATGCTCTTGCAGTCTGCAATGACAGGACTGCTGTCATCTGTTTACTTGGGTCACCCAGGGTATCACAAACAGTGCTTCACGTCCTGGTGGCCCCTTTAACTCCCATGTCCTGGGTGACACTGGTACCATATACTATTAACTTATAAGGGGGTTACAACCTTGCCAATTGGGGTTGCCAATTCACATGTATCAGCTTTAGGGAGAGAGCACTGGTACTGGGACCTGGGCAGCAGGCCCCAGTGCACATTGAGAGTCATAACCATCAGCATTGAAGCAAAAATTGTGTGTGTGGGGGGGGGGGGGGTGACCATACAAAAGGGCACTTTCCAACAGGCATGGAGAATGTGTTTGACACACTGAATTAGTAATATTTATCTGGTGCAAGAGATACTCAGGTCGATTATAGACTACTGTATTCACACCCGATGGGCAGGTTCAGAATTAACTGCGGAGAGCTCCCAATAATTAAGGACAGGGAAAAATAAAAACTTTTATTACATTGGAAAACGTTTGTTTAAAAAATTGTAATGTAAGTTAAATGTATGTATTTATTTTAAATGCAGAATTAAAGAAAAAATGCTATAGCACTATTAAAGAAATCTTTATTAAAGTTAAATATATTGAAGTAAAATAATTTCCCCCACTTTAAATCAACAAATACATTCCAACTAAAGTAAAAATGTATTTTTCAATATGCATTATTAATTCTTAAAAGGAAAGTTACATTGATTTTAAAATTAAAAAAGATTATCAAAATATTTGATAATTGAATATAAAACACATGCTATTTTTAAATAAATTTTGTTAACATCAAACTATAATTATTTATGTTCTTAAGCTATTTAAAATAATTACATTTAATTAAATTTCCCATTATTTCCCATGTGTCTTACTTAAGTCCCTATCTCCTTTGATTTCTATGTGAGGATGTTACAGTACTAGTGGCTGGCCATGTGAGGTGCTGGACTTCCCTCAGCTGTGGGCTGGAGTAATTTACTACCATTTTGGGTCCCTTTTTGTCTGTAGTAACTTTAAAAGGGCAGTTTGTATATAGCAATGGGCTTATTCTTTTGTGGGTGGGTACAGGTATTTCCCTAAACCCCTCCCTAACACTTAATTATCCCTTCCTTACTCCTCCCTATGCCCCTTTCCTTTAGTAGTAAGTATATCCCAATTTCTTGAATTTCTCAATATAAAAGTTCCTGGAGCATATTAGAGGGATAGTGTAAATGGAGATATTGTTGGTCCAAGTGATCAGATTATGGTGTAGGTTAAGCAGGTTGGTGGTGGTGAAGGAGTGATCAGCCCACATACGAGGTAGCACCACTAAGTTCTATGTTTCACAGTTGTGTGTAAAGATGAGAATGAGCGACCGCCCTGCAGTGCTCATCAGACCACTCACCAACCATTAGGATCATAGGGCCTGCAAATTCTTGAGAATGCTGGATGTCAGATTTGAGTGAGATTTGTCTAACGATGGATTGAAGTTGCCCATGATCAGGATTTTGTTGGCATTAGTCTGTAGGTGGAATGTACATTTGAGAAACATGCTACATACACTTTATTTTCAGTAAGAGCTAGCTTATGCTGTTAAGTCACATAGATTTGCATAAGTCAGTTATCTCATCTATCCATGCTGATATTTCAGAAGTATCAGCAGGCGAACACTTCTTTATATTCATGCAACCTACAGATATGTGAGATCAGCTAAAAATAAGTTTGAAAAAAATTAAGTTAATGTTTTTTCTTTATTCAGTGGTGGAATGGCAAGGGAACTTTCACTCAAGGATCTCTAGTCTAGGTTAGTGGCATTCCAAAGCCTGATTTCATGAAAAAGTGTGTCAAATAATGGGGCCATAGACATTTCTAGCAGTGTTTATTCACAAATGGTCTGTTTGAACATATCAACAAAAACAAAGACAAATATCATAAAGGTGCTTTACCTAGAAGTCTCACAACAAATAAATATGTATAATTATTTATAACGATGTTTGCTTGCTAAATGATAGCAACACACTCCATTCTCTTAACCCACGTTAGCAAGAAGAGTTAATAGTTCATGCTGAAGCTGAAATAGATAGCTTTACCTTTCCGACCAAGGGCTAGATGTATAACGTTTTTTAGCGGTTGCAAATGGTCCGATTAGCATAATCGGGCCCTTTGCGACAGCTAAAAAGCTTTTTGGTATGTACCAAAGCAAAATTGCGATTCGGTAACCTGTTACCGAATCGCAATTTGGCTTTGTGGTTCGGTATTGCAAATGTCTGTCAAAGCATTTTTAAGAGCAGGCAGTGGTCGAAAGTGATTGAAAAGCAATCACAGACATGGTGGCCTGCTGTCCCCAAAAGCCCACCATCCCTGTGATTTTTTAGATCCCCGGGGGGGTCACAAAGCTAGATCTACCTCATGAATATTAATGACCTACGTCTATTTGCGACTCACCGGGAATCGCAAATAAAACTCAATAAAGTACATTTGAAATTGCGATTTCCTAATTGCGATTTGCATGGATAAATCGCAATTTCTAACGTACGTACATGTGGCACCAAGTTTCAAATGATAGTCCATGAAGGAGGATATCTTAAAAACACCAAATAAGTGAGGCCTTTTTTACTCTACCCATGTTATTTCAGACAGATCAATCATATTTTAATAGTATTACTGTGAAAGCTTGACTACTGCCATGAAAGAGATTTGCCCTCATTCCAACACAAAACAAATGTTGATAGCCCTTTCTTATTCAGGTAGAACGATTTGATCGCAGCTTTATGATGAGTTAGTTAATCTTGCTTCTTTCTCAGGGATGGGCAGAGTATTATGGTCACTCCCCTCAAAATAGTGGAGTTTAATGTCACTTGGTGTACATATGAGTACCTTATGAGGGGAATATGTGGGGTCCTAGAACTAAACGTGCCAACTTAGCTACTTGGACATTGCTGGTATGAGTTAGCTTCCGTTTTAATTTCTTTTTTTGATTTTGCTTCCATTGTATTGTGAGGATTTGTGCGACAGAACTGGGCAGAGCTACTCAAAACAGTGGCAAATAACCTTATTTATCTCATTTAAACTGTGCTGTCTCTGCTGTGCAGAAAACAGTGGAGTAGATTTATTAAGATTTCACGCAACACCCAAGCAGCATCCAAATTTGCTCCACTGTGTTGCGCAAAAGGGAAAACACAGCCTCATGTTTGCAAAGACTGGCCTTCTGCTGGTGTCTGTCCCTGAAAAAGCACATAAACCGGCCGCCTTGTACAAAGCACAGCCTCACACAGAGGCAAGTGTACGCTGGCTGCTATAGGATTTGCACTTGCCTTTTAACATTCCTGTAAAAATCCTGAAGAGATCACACATGCTGAAGGTTCCGACGCATTGGATGTGTGCACTGCAGCCTGAATGTGATGGATCCGTATCGGGGGAAATCAACTCATTCTGCCGTGTTTGGGCATGCCTCCATATTAAAAGTGACGGACCGGCGGTGCAAGGGGCTTGTAAATAAGCCTTTAGTACAACGGGCTTTACGACAAAATCTATAGTGCTGGTGGTGATCCTTCCACAGTAATGCCCCCTTGATGCACAGAGACACAAAGCAGTTTTTGCACTAAGAAAAGTACACCGTTTCAAAGCAAAACACTTAGGGGCTTATTTACAAGCCCCTTGCGCCACCCGTACGTCACTTTTCCCATGTTAAAAATGACGCAAAAGTGGCGCAAGGGGCTGGTAAATAAGCCCCATACTATGCTACATAGTAAATCCCAGCTGTCACTTTGACCCACTAGGCTTTGCTTTGTGTCACTGGTGCAGGGCCTTAGTAACTCTGGGCACACAGCTGGGCACTTCTGATTAACAGTGAGACTAGTCGACCTTTAATGCCATTAATGTCTAACTCGTTTAGTAGTTGGTTTAGCTGGTTGCAACATTTGTGGTTTTTGAATAAAACATTCAAACTAACATGGTGCATTACTTAGTTGACAGTGGGCTATGACAATGGGTGTTCCAGGAAGCTATCATTTCTTATCCAAAGGCAGAAATGGAATGGTTCAAGCCACAAGTCAAAAACATGAGATAAGTCAGATGTTTTATATATATTCCCTTCGAGGAACAATATTTGATGAAATACCTCGGCTAATTGGGTCTGGGATTTCTCTACTTTTCGCTCCAGGACATTAAATAATTGTTTAAAATCCCACATGAACTGCATCCAAGAATAATTAAAAGGAAAAACAACGAAAAAAAGTGGAATTTGAAGTACCCATGTTTTAAAGTACAGCACAAAAACAGATACAGAGCACGTCATATGAAGTCCTAATGTATGACAGGGGACTGTACATCGTCTCATCTAAAAGCATAAAAACATCAAATTCAGGTACCTCGGTATGATTTTGAAGGCAGCTGTTGAGTCCCCACTCCCAAGTGCAGATTTCATTAAAAGGCAGCACAAATTTCCTGGTAACCTGACATAACCCCTGATCCGACAGGTGAAGGGCATGCTGGTAATGCTTTTTCATCCCACACAAGAACATCAGCATAAAATCAAATACTCCATGCTGTTTTACTAGAGTCTGATATCTTTCAAACTTTAGCCCCAGATTTGAGATACTCCATCTTAAAGCGGATGCCAAATATTACCTCATTTCACATCTATGTACCTGTTGTAGATTAAATTCATGCTTACATTCGCTTAAAAACAGCTGTTGCTATTGCAAACATGATTACTGTAGTGTCCTGCAGGACACGTTTTAGTGTTCAGGAGTGTGCTGTACCCTCACTCTACACCCACACTTCACAGGCATCACTGGTCAGGTGACCTTGCTAATAAAAGAGGCCGAGAGTATGTGCCCCAGGCCAGTTATCAGTACTATACCACAAAGTCAGTGTCCATCATTTTCTAAGTATGTGGGCCTAGAGCCCACTACTTTACAATGGCGACAAGCAGTTCGGCCCCCGCGTGTACAAGGGCAGCAGTCTTCCAGATGGTTGTGGGTGGAAGTGTAGCCTTTGCCTATGGCACCCCGCACCTGCTACCAGCATGACGGCCACCTCATGAGGAAAGTGGACAACAGGACAAGAGCCAAGTCATTCAGACTGGACGTGACCAAGGAGGTCCTGGTAAAGAGAGCACCACTGCAAGAAGCCTGGTCGGAAGGGAGAAGAGAGTGGCCTGTTGTCACATCATGAATGAGTGTACAAGGAGAAGAGAGTGGCATGATGCCACAGCATAAAGGAAAAGAGGAGAGAAAGGCGTGTGATGGACCCGTCACACGGAAGATCCTGACAACCACAAGTGTGCAGGAGAAGGAAGATGAGCGACCAGCATCACCACGCCGAGCCACTTGCAGCAATTTTTGTCTAGTGGTAAGATCGTCATCATTACCAGGTGCATCACCATAAGTCATCTAAGGAGCATCCCACCACCAGAGTGGAGCCGTATGCCTGCAAAACAACCAGAGGCTAACAAGGCATCCCTGATGCCGTGGAAGGCTGGCCATCCAGAAACCTTTTGTGAGCCCCCGTGAACCTGAGACCTGCTGAAGAAAGCATACTCGGCCATTGGACCATCCACCCTTTGGGTTGCATGAGTCTTGGCCGTGGCCCTGTTGGGAGTTCCGCAGTGACCCCTTTGCGTGGCCATTGAGTTGCCCTGCACATCCCAAGCAGTCCCCTGGCAATCCAGGGGCAAGAGCTGCAAGGGAATTCCGGTGAGAGGGGAATCCCAACAAGAGGGATGCCTCTGCAGCAGCTCTACGACAGGCACCAGGAAGCACTGAGGTCCACCAAAGACTACTGGATGAAGGCCGGTGCACCTGACTCTGAGACAACCACCCTTTGTGGCTGCAAGTTGACAACCAAGATACAAAGAAACTCATCTTACTTTTCGACTGTCTCCAGCCACTTTGTTTTTAGGACACAGAAGGTGAAAAACTGAAGGTCAAATGTAGTAACTGGAAGTCCAAGAAAATGTTTTTGGAAAAGTATCCCTCATATAGTCCCCTTTATATTTATTTACTTAAACTGGCTTTGAATTTCTAGGAAAAAGGAAGACGTTCCTCTGGTAGAAGAATCTGTTGTGTTGCCCCTGAACACAGGAGGCAAAGCGGCTTCAAGGGACATAGAAGGGGATAGGAGAGCATGCCTCCTCCCATTGCACACAACCTACACAAGCTTGTTTGTCCTCACTTAAAAAAAACAACATCCACAGAGAAAAATACCTCAGTCCCTTTCTGAGCCTGCTTGGGGGCCAGGGAGTGAAATGTGGTCCTACACTCCCATTACAGCTCTCTGACATTCCCCACGAGATAGAGACCAAAAATTATGAATTCTCCTCCTCTTCACTCTGCCATGCTGAATGACTCGAGCGAAAAGAACAAATGATGGATGGAATGCTGAACAAATCAAACATTCACCCCCAATCACAGGTCTGGGTTTAATCCATCATTTCTTTCCTCACCACGCCACCCTAATTTGAACCCAGCCATATGCAAATTAGTCTTGACCTTGCTCCCCAAGGGAACAGTCCAGCCTGAACTGCCAGGCCAGGTTCTCCCTGGACCGGAAACAAGCATCCTAGGACCAGTTTCGGGGTATCACCCTCATCAGCCTGGCCAGCTTGAATCCAGTGGCACAGTGAGCAAGGGGCCCACATCTGGGCATACCTTTTTTCCATTTGTCGCCCTAAGTGGGAAGGGTATGCCCAGATGTGGGTCCCGTACTCTCTATGCCACTGGATTCAAGCTAGCCTGGCTGATGTTGAGTGATACCTCGAAACCGCTCCCAGGAGGCTTGTTTCTGGTCCAGGTAGGACCATATAGAAACCCAGAACTAACTATAACTACCAAGTGACGATAGATAAATACCACAGGCTTCCCTTCAAGTGATAAACATAAAATCAAATACTGTCCAAAATATTTCTAGAACACGTTTTTCCAAAATGTATAACAAATCTTAATATTGATAAACAATTGTAATTTTAACATCTTTGTAATTAATATTTTCTTTCCCAAAAGTCTAATCAATAAATGGGTACTTCTAGGACATATATTGTGAAACATTGGATTAAATCTTGCCCCAGTGCGCTAGTCCTTCTGTAGTAGCAACAGTGAAATATTGCCCCAGTAGGCTAGTCCTTTTGTAGTAGTTTATGACTATCTAGAAAATTATTTTTAAATCCATTAAAATGCCACAGTCATTAGCCTGCTAAAGAGTTCACCCTTCAATTATCACAATTATAATTATTTCACACATTTACGTTCTTTAACACTATTAGATAATGTTCAATTTCACAAATTACATTAATGTGTACTGCTAAAGTATTTTTTGTCCTTGCACAAGTGGATGTCCAGGTAATTTTATAGAAGACATGTGAAAGATGCAATTTGTGAAACTGTATATTATGCAATGCGCTCAATAAGTGGGAAAACAGTTTTGATTGATTGATTGATGTTAGAAAGAGTATGTAGCGAGGATGTGAGCTAAGATTAAAGTAGCATCTTAACTTCTTCACTGCCACATTGCTAGACCCGAGTCTATCTAAGTCAATCCTAACACACTTTAACTTTTGATGTTTCTGCATCATCAGAGTATCCCTGAAACCTTCAGGGATTCCCTGAAACCTTCAGGGATTTGTGGTTCAATAAGAGAAACAATGAGAACGGATGTATCCAATAATAATGGTTTGGATGCCTCTGATGCAAAATAGATTGAGTTTGTCCTGTTTTAGAATCTGAATATCCTTATCTGGAGCAATCCAGCAAAGTGACAGACACTAATGGAGAGACCTGTTAAAAAAATCTATTGTTGAGTATGGGTGGGCAATTACAGATAAGGGTTCGAAGCAGTGGTATAGCTGGGGATGTGCGGTCTGCCCGGGGTGGCACTGTTTTCAGGGGCAGCGGGAATCATGTCTGTCGACTACCACTGCCCCCCGCCCCGAGAACAAGCCGGCCATCGGCCTCTACCCCCTGCCCCTCGCTCTTACCTGCACCAGGGCGGCAAACTTAGGGGCCGCCCGTGTGGTAGTAGGGCTAGCTACACCACTGGTTCGAAGGATGGCATGTTCTATAATGAACATTCAGCAAACTAAAGGAAACACAGGTCCTATAAATAACTGATTGCCTGATTAATCTTGTTCTAGAGCCATTTTTATATTACTAGAATAGGGCCCTAAACTGTATAAAGTGAAGACATTGGTGAGCTTGGTAATGATCCACTAATAGTATGCCAATTATTTAAGTTAAAAATACGGGCGTATTAAAGACCAGTACTATTTATTTGCACGGATGAAGATACCAAACTTAGCATGGACATGTCAAGCTGCACCTGGTACAATCTGTCAGGTATCATAAGTTACAATGAAAAGGTTACTAATCCTGCCATTGCTACAGTTGTTAACTTAAAAAAAAAAAAACTGTGGCTGGAGGACAACAGAATTTAAGTAACTTTGGGTATATTGTGAAATACTAAAAAAGCCTACAACTGACTGTATTCTTTTTCCGAACCCAAGACTCCAAGGTTCAGACTCTGGTGGGCTCGTTGATGAGGAGAGGAGATGGGGCCAAAGCACCTAAAAAACAAGTGCATTCTCCCACAGCAAGTGATATTCTTCTCCCAAGCCCAGGACTCCAAGACTCAAGCTCCTGTGGGCTTGTTGGTGAGGAGATGAGGTGGAGCCAAAATGCCTAAAAACACTGGCAAATTCTCCTGCAGTGAGGGGCACACCTGGGCTGCACCCTTGTGAATACTGGGCCAAGAAGGGCACTTCTGAGTCAGTCAGAGTCCGGCAGAGGCTGAGCTGGACCACACCTCTTGGTTTTGTTTTTCCTCTGCTTCCAATATGGCAAAAAGGAAAACCTTTGCCATTTCCAGGAGTAAGTCCAACTCTGCTCCCTCCTCCATTGTAAATTTTACTCACAAGAGATATGGGATTTTTGACTAATTAAATAAATATGGTCGGGGAAAGGATGGGGATGGTGAAGCGTACAATTTTGAAACCACCCTATTCTGGTCTTTCAGCGTGTATGGATACAAATTATGCTAAATCTTTCAGTGCTCAGGTGAAAGAACGTGTCTATGATGGCCCCACAATTGTTGAGTCTCCCCTAAAAGTGCTGGTCTCTAGTTCTCCACAAACTAAGAAGAGAAAGAATGTAGTGCAATAAAAATTGAAGACAGCTAACCCCATGAGGAACATTGTTAAGCAGACAAGGGAAACCCACTGGCCATTAATTCTATTTCTCAGCTGAAATGCTTGATCAGGAGCCTGTTTGAATCAGTGTTTGTTAAAATGAAGGCTAAAGGCCTAATTACGAGTTTGGCGGTCCAAACCCGTGGTGGCTATGCGGCCACTGCTGCACCGGTGGTCCGACCGCCGTATCATGTGTCACATGTATCACATAATACGGCGGTCGGACTGCCACACAACTGCTGCAACCGCTAGGAATCCATGATTCCGCTGCGGTGTTGCAGCGGTCAGAGGCCGCAATATGGATGTGGTGCTGATGCGGCACCGCCGAGTATATTACGAGTTCCTCACTGCGACCCTATCCACGGCGGTGAGCCTGCCATGGAAACGGTGAGGGTGAGGCAACTCATGAGGCGCTTAAAGGGCCCCCTGTCACCTCTGTACAGTGGGGTGCGTGCACGGGGGCACATGTTGTACGCCCCTGCATGTTTGCACCCCCATTTCCGGCACAGGAAGACATGCACGGCAAAGTCCAGCTGCGGTGCTCCCCCCACTGCACTGTCTTTCTATGGCTCTCCTTCGAGCCTTAGAAAGGCATTGCCATGGGACCGCCGCAGCAGGACCTCCCACCAAGATTAAAATCGTAATCCAGCGGGCGGTCTGACTACGGGTTTCAATCAATCAGCCATGGTTGTCAAAACGCAACTACTCACCCGTGAGGGTCTAAAGGCGCAGGAGGGGTGGGGTGGCAGCTCCGTTGAGTGCTGGGGTCATCCAAAGAGCCAGGCCTTGAGGTTCTACCTGAACTGGGGCAATGTGGGTGCTTAATAATTTTAAAAAGAAGGAGCCCCTTCAAACAAGAATGAACAATCATAAATAATTTACAGTATAAAAACAAGCAATGTAATTTGATATAGTGTCCTATATTACGGTATATATATAGAGCTACTCATTATTCACTTGAAAAGATACATATTACAATCATTCATAGAGCCATCAAGTGATTAATGGAACAATCCATAAAGCGAATAGCCAAGATGGACAAGAAGGCTGGCGGTAGGTAAACACACTGGTGTTCTTTTCAAGTGAATAATGAGTAGCTCTATATATATACTTTAATATAGGTAACTATATCAAATTACATTGCTTGTACTGTAAATTATTTATGATTGTTCAATTTGTGATAATCAATATAATAAAAATATATTGTTTGTGATAAAAAATAACACATTTGTAAAGCATAATATTTTGATATACTGGATCTGTACGGTTTCCCCTTGGTTGCCTGTACTTATGATATATCTCTTACTTGCCTATGCCCTTTTTTTCAATTGCAATGTGGGTGCTTGCCGGAGGTGGAGGGGGAGGTCATTCCAGGCTTTGGCTGTGAGGTAGGAGAAGGACTTTCCTTCCGTTCTGGTCTTGTAGATAAGTGGGATGGTGGCCAGAGAGATCTCGGCTGATCGGAGGTGTCTTTTGAGTGCGTGGAAGGAGAGGCGGTTGTTCAGGTGTGTGGGTCGGTGTTGTGAAGGGCTTTGTATGCGTGGGTGAGGAGTTTGAAGGTTATTCTTCTTATGACTGGGAGCCAGTAGGGATTGCGGAGGTGTTGGGTGCTGTGACTGCGACAGAGAATGTCGAGGATCAGTCTGGCTGCGGCGTTCTGGACAGTCTGGAGTTTGCGAAGGAGTTTCTTGTTGATTCCGACATAGAGAGTGTGTCGTAGTCCAGTCTGCTACTGATGAGAGCATGCGTGACAGTTTTTCTGGATTCAGATGGGAGCCATCTGAACGTCTTTCAAAGCATGCAGAGGGTGTTGAAGCAGGTCGAGGATACGGCGTTGATCTGGCGGTTCATTTTAAGTGATGAATCTACTATGATGCCGAGGTTTCGTGCGTGGTCCGTCGGGGTAGGGGATTTCTGAGGGTGGGGGGCCACCAAGAGTCGTCCCATGCGCAGGGGTGGAGGCAAGGATGAGGACTTCTGTTTTCTCTGAGTTGAGTTTCAGGCAGGTCTTCTTCATCCAGGTGGCGATGGCTTTCATCTCTTCTTGGAAGTTCTGTTTGGTGATGTTTGGTTCATTGGTTCGTTGGCGAGGGAAAGGATCAGCTGGGTGTCGTCGGCATAGGAGACGATGTTGATCCCGTGGTCCCTGACGATGGTTGCGAGGGGGGCCTTGCACCCAGGCACTGGTGTGGTGGCGTGCTGCAAAGACCACCAAACTCGTAATCAGGCCCTAAGTTGTCTGAGGACAAGCTTGAGTAAATAGTGGTGGGCCAAAGGCTTCAGAGAAGGGGATAGATTAAGCCACTTCTATGGAGAATAAAGAACCCTGGGGTCAGTTTGAGGGCAATTTTGTGTGTCACAGCAACAATCAGTTGGAAGTGGGGGAATACCGCAGTTGTAGTCTATGGTAGTGAATGGAGATGGGTATGGTAGCTAATGCAGTGAGAACAATTGGCCCTGTGGAGGCCAAGCCATCTCTTCCATCCACGTTATCTCTTTCAATAAAATCTTTTGTAGGGAGCCCCCCAATTCAGTTACATCCCTATGTGATTGTGCTAGGAGATTTCCCAGTTCTGAGACCTAAGCAGAGGGGTGAGCGTCTGGATTTAAAACATAAGGTTTTTCTGTCGGATAAGAAGGAACACGAATGTGTAGGTACCGTTTGATGACATTATTATAGTTGGATAGTCCCTAGGTGGGTAATGGTTGTAAGGATTCAAAGGGGCACTTGTAATGCATTTTAGGCATCGATTTGTTGTCACAGCCCTTTTCTGTAAGCTATCTACCTCACAATGGAATGTGGGATGCATGAAAGCACTCAGTTTGGGAGTATTTGTCACTATATTGTCACTGTATAATATGCAACCCCATAATTTGCCTCAATTGCATATTAGTTCAGTGGACCGATATTCTTCCTTTAGTATCCCAGTAAGGAATTCATTTCCACTTTTGGAGCCACTTGAAGAAAATTATTTTCTACTAGACAGGATCACAGAGGTGCAAACTAGTCTGGTGAACCGACTTTCTCTAACTTTTGGGGTAGGCCTACAGGTAGACCCAAGCCCCTTCAGTCACTTCTTTACCCCTATTCACCAGTACACAGACCGATGTCATACCCCCATTTAAAAATGTTTTACAGTGTGTTTCTTGGAATGTGGTTGGCATTAATTCTAAACTGGCTAATCCAGATTGGTTAACTTTTGTTAAACAATTTAAGTTTCTTTGCTTTCAAGAGACATATATTATTGAGTCATTTTTTATTGATGGACATATCACCCTTGGTACTCCAGCATCTCATTCTGGGGCAGGAAGGGACAAGGAAAGGGGGTCTGGCCTTTCTTATCTCAGTCAGCTTTTTTGTTTAATAACTTGGCACTCTTTAGACTCACCATACTTTCAGCTGGTTTGTTTGGAAGGTATTGGTTCACAGACGATATTAGTTGTAGCCATAAAAACAGTGAAGTAATAAAGTCATTTGAAGTTGAGTTATTGAAGTAAAAGAGTCAGGATAATTGTAAATAGTCATTATTACGGATGGGTGATTTTAATGCCTGGTTATGCAAGCTCGCCTCTAGTGAAGTATGTGGGATTATGAGCTCAATTGACAATGACCATACTAATTTTGAGCATGATACTCTGGGGGATGCTCTCAATGGTCTTGTAAATAAATATCTCATTTTTTGCCTCCAATCTTCTTAAAACTTCTCATGTTCATGAGTCAACATTTACAGGCAGAGGGGCTCTGTCCACTATAGACTTTATTATTCTCTCTGAGGATTTGAGAGGTCTAATTTTAGATTGTTGAGTTGTCCCTCACTGCGCTAGTGGCCATAATCCACTAACTTTGTCTCTTAGATCTAACATGTAGTACACCACATGAAGGTAGACATCAAGAGGTAGTGAAGAATAAAGCGGTTTTACTTAAATAGTCTAAACTTACCCCTCCTTAAGGTAACTAGAGAGCTGATTCCGGGCACTAATGATAAATGTACAGTATGTTTGGAAGAGCAAAGTAACCCTTCAACGATTCTAAGTGCATTTGAGGATATATGTTGAACTTACAAAAAGTTGATGACTGGCTCTTCTGGTCGCCCTAAAGTTATATAGTTGGTTTGACAATGCATGCTCTGTTGCTCATAAAAAGCTAAAGTCTGTATTAAGGAAAAATCCATGGATTCTGTTAGAAGTGCAGGCATGTAAACTTGAATATAAAAAGGTTTTAGCAGCTAGGGTTTCCATCATTAGGGCAAAAGCATGGACTTCATTACAGCTCGCTAGCACTCTGAGGGATAGTAGTGTATTTTGAAGGGTAGTAAATGCACCATATTTTAGGGCTGCTCAATCCCCCTGTCTAATGGCTGTGATTCCCGCTTCTATGTGGGGGAACATTTTGCTAAAATGTATTATCCTATAGCACCAGAGCATACACTTAATAACACTCTAGAAGTGTGCATGACTAGGCCTGTCATTCTAGTGACCCTTGATGCGGAGGAGGTCAAAACAGCCATTATTAGAAACTCTAAGTGGAGGGCCTCAGGGCCTGACAGAATCCCAGTGGATCTGTACAAAGAGAACATTGATCTCTGGGCTCCGTTAGTGACCAACGTCCTTAGGGCTGCTGCAGTGAGTGAACCACCTAGGTCCTGGTCCCAGCCAGTTGTTGTTTATACATATATGAAAGGGAACAAAGCTGGTCTTGTACGCTATAGACCAATTTCAATTAGATTTAATAACGAATGTAGCAGGAAGGGTCTGGATGGCAAAGCTTGAAAAATGGGCTCATGAAAATACCATTCTCTCAGATGTTCAATGTAGTTTCGGCCATGGCCTAAGAACTATTGAGCAGAGTTAAGTATTTGTTGACATATATACACTTGATAAAGGTGGTGCAATGCACTTGATGAGTGCATTTGACCTTGTTAGCTGCTTGAAACGTTGGCTAAAAATGTTGACCCTGAGGGTAGATACACCAATTGTTTATTTTTTAACAGAATACACACTGATACTAATGGTTGTGTGTGCTATTGCACCCACGGGGAATGCACTACTTCATTTAAGATTGGTCTCGGAGTCTGGCAGGGGTGTGTCCTAGCCCCCATTTCTTTTCACCTTGTATATTAATGAATTGGAAGGTTTTTTAAGATCAAGGATCAGGATATGCCCCAGATAAGCTCACATCCGGTACCCCTGCTTCTCTATGCCAATGATGCTATTTTAATGGCACATACAGCAAATGGGCTACAAATTCTCTTAGACTTATTTAAAGACTTTCAGGAGAAGCTAGGTTTACACACACCTTGTAAAATCATCTGTGATGGTTTGTGGACCTCAATCTGTTAAAATATAGCCCCACTTTGTGCATGACGCCCTTGTACAAAAGGCAAAAACATTTCAGCATTTGGGACTTCTTTTGGATTCTGTGTTTAATTGGGATCTTCTCTGGAGGTTCAGAGAACACCAGTTTAACGGATCAATTTAAGTCATTTTTAGGTTTCCTAGGTAGCTATGTTAAAAACCCCTCAGAAATATGAAAATAATTTATAATGTGCCTTTCTATTGCTAGCTATGCGGTAGATCTCTGGGCTTCACAGACTTAAAAGGATTGCTGTTGGTAGAGGATGCTACTTTACGCAGGCTATTATCAGTCCATAAAACTCCCTATACTTTTATTTGCCATACCGAGCTAGGGATGAGTTTCTTGGAGGATCATATCAAGATCCCTACTCTGTTTCTATAGCACTCTATCTTGTCAAAGCAAGAAAACACACTTAACTGTATGATTATTTATGTTTAGCCTGTGAGCATGGCCATCGTATCCTCTGGTTGCAATATGTAAAGGGGGAGTCAATTGGATAAGGAAACAATAACTTTTTTACTCCCCTGATTTAGTCAATTATGTTTGTTCTAAAGATATGCTAACCTGTTCTTATGTTACAATTTCCATGCCCATTAGCATTGAACCGTATCTTATTTCTGAAACTAACATCACAGATTTCTTTTTACATGATTCAGGCTTAGTATTGTACATATTTTACTGACTTTTCTGGAGAAACATTTGTGGAAGAAGGATTTGCCCTGTTGTCCTTGTGACAATTGCTTGGTACAATCAGCAATTCATTTGACCCTTTTTCCCTATTATATTTGTCTCAGATGAAATGGTTTTTACTGCCTTTATTCCATGTTTATGATCTTAGGAATATAGGCTGGCATTTACTTTTTTTACAAGAACTCTGTTCAAAATGTATATGTATTTCAATCATCGGTTTTATTCAAACCTCCATTATAATAAGGAATTAGATGGCTTTAACATAAGATGAATTTAGATAAAATATATAATTGTATAAAAGAACAAGTTACTTACCTTCGGTAACGCTTTTTCTGGTGGATACAGTATCTGCCTGTGTATTCCTCACCTTATGAATATCCCCTGCGCCAGCATTCCGCGGAAATTTTTCGTAGCTCTCCGCGCCGACGAGGTCGTCATAGCGTCATGGCTCCGTACGCGGCTCCGCATGACGTCACCGGAGCCATAAGAAGACCACGTCGGCGTGACGACGTCAGTTCCACCCATTTTTTCCGTGCCACTGAGGCAAAACGGGCGAACCGACCATAGAGACAATGCATACCAAGTATACAGAATTCACACAAATACACTCAGGGGTCGATTCCGATTCGGGCCGGAAAAAGCACCGACCGACTCGGATCCGGAAAAAATACCGACCGACACGTACCAGTGGCGCCCGACACGCCAAGTACGATGCAAGCCGCGATAAATCCGACCGACACGTCAGGAAACCAAGCCGACCGACCGAGCCGCTCGGAAAATAGCAATCCGGCCGGAAAAACACGCGAATCCAACCGACCGACACGCACCCGGAACAAATCCGACCGAATCGTACCCGCCAACTCCAACCCGCAAAGTACGATGCAAGGCGCGAAAAACCACGACCGAGTCGGACGGAGGACAAGCCGTACGACCGACACGCATACAAAACCGAGCCGAAGCAATACAATACACCGCGACCGGACGCGTACGCAGCATACAAAACTGCACAAACACAGCGTGAACGAAGCGGAAAACACCGTACGAGACCAATGCAGGGTCCGACTCGGTCACAAGAACGTTTCCAACATACACAAACAGCACAAAGGAAAAATCAACCAAAAAAAGGCCAAACAAGCAATTACCAAGCCAATAAATACTGGGGGGTGGGGACAGAGAACAAAGACACACCCACAACTCCACCTATATAAAGGACACAAATCACTACCATGAGCCTTTGCAAATGCCATTCCACTGCCAGCACCCAAGAGAAAGCAACCACACACCCACAGCTCATCCCTCACACAAGCCACACACCATCAGCACACCAACAAATACCTACCTCACATACACCCAGCAAAACACACACTCACACACCCTCACCTGCACACCAACACACACATCACTCACCATCACCACCCATCACCATGCCCCCAAGAAGAATCCCAAGTTCCTAGATTGTGAATTGGAAGTCCTGGTAGACGAGATCCTCAGGGTGGAGCCACAGCTGTTTGGCACTCTGGTCCAACAGACCCCCATGTCGCAGAAAACCAAGATGTGGGAGAGGATCATCAACAGGGTGAACGCACAATCATCATGTCGGCGCACAAAGACGGACATCCAGAACAGGTGGTATGACGTGCGCAGGAGGGTACGGGACCTGCTGAAGATAGACTACAGCAACAGCCAACAGACCGGCAGTGGCCCTCCTGCCAAGCCAATATACCTCAGGCCCTGGGAGGAGAAGGTGCGGGCCATCCTTCCGCCAGTGAGCGTATATGGACTAGAGAACATCCCAGAGCCTGGTGAGTACACAACAAATGTACACAATAAACTGCCACAAAACACACACATCACTGTCAAGGGAGAGTCAAACCATGCACACATAGCAATTACACAGCAACTAGAACAGAATCATCCCAAAATGTGTATGTCAGTCAGATAAACACAACACATGCCATCAAAAAGTCACATCCAACTGTGCCAACACATGTACAAACACAACCACAACTACAGCTAGGCAGTGGCACAAATAGAACTAACAAACACATCCACACATGTAGCCACCACAACAACACCAACACACAGTGAAGACCACTCAAAGGAAGGAATTCTGTGTATGCTGGCCAAGTCAGTGTAGCCAATAGCATCATGGGAGTCGCAGTCACACATATTGCCCCCCCACAACTGTCCCATCAACACCACCCTGAACCATGCCCACATCACAGGGAGTGGAGAAGGACTCACAAGATGGCTGACACTGGCTACTGCTGTGGGGAGCACAAGGCCCTGCTGCCAACTGTGCACCAACAAACAGCAGGACACCACTGACTGACATCCTGAGAGACAACTTACACTCCCTGCAATGCAAGCACGTTCCATGGTGGGATATCTGGCTGGCTGGGTGGGAAGGGGGACTTGCAGCACTGACTATAGTCACCAGCACCTCCCCTCACACCCCCCCAACACAAACTCCACAGTACCCACCTGGTAGAATGCAATGCCCTCCATCCTAACACAAGATCCCACAAAGCACCACCACCCTGGGTTATGTTGTGTGAAGCACAGGGACACTCTTGGGACTCTTAGCCAAACAACTGCCAGGACAACACTCCCAGCCATCCTGTCAGCACAGCCAGCCCACCCCACAGGGAAGCAGAGTCAAAAGGAAGGAAGCATGGGCATGCTGGGAAGGGGGGTGGAGGCAATAGCATGATGGGAGTCGTAGGCACTGATATTGGTCACCCCCACAACTGTCCCATCAACACCACCCTGAACCATGCTCACATCACAGGGAGTGGAGAAGGACTCACAAGATGGCTGACACTGGCTACTGCTGTGGGGAGCACAAGGCCCTGCTGCCAACTGTGCACCAACAAACAGCAGGACACCACTGACTGACATCCTGAGAGACAACTTACACTCCCTGCAATGCAAGCACGTTCCATGGTGGGATAACTGACTGGGTGGGTGGGTGGGTGGGAAGGAGGTCTGGCTGTCAACCAAACACAATCAATGCAGACCATGTTCACACCCCAGAGAATACATAGAAATGCCCAAATAATGCAGGACAATGTGCCACACCAATATCAACCCCTGACTGTGACAACTTAGGACAATACAATGTACAGGCCCGCACCCGAGGCACAGTCACAACTGTCAGGTGTGTCAACCACTGATGCCTGCAGAAACATGACATACATTGTTTGTGTCTCCCAAAAACAGGTGATGATAGGGACACAGCAGCAGACGCTGAGGAGTCCCAGTCCCAGGCTCAAGAGGATGCCGAGCTCACTGGCGTCGTACAGCCTCTGTCCTCCTCGGACGATGAAGAACAACCTGGCACATCCGGTGCAAGTCAACATGCTGCACCAGCAGGACCACCAGCTGCAGCACCAGCAGGTCCACCAGCTGCACCCCCTGCACCCACCCCTCCAACGACTGTCACCACGAATACCATCCCTGCCGACATGGACAGAATAAGGAACAACACCAGCGCAGTGACCCTGGACCAACCTGGGGCCATGGACACCACCACCACCACCAACCCCCAAGGTGGACCAGGGTTATCTGTGCGTGCAACTGCACACACTGCACATGTCAGCAGGGGTGGTGGGAGGGGTGGGAGACAGAGGTCGCTGCTTGCAGACGTTGCTGGTGTGCATGAAGACCCACAACTGGTACGCATAGCTGATGCGTACCAGTCCAGCATCGGAGAGCTCAGCCAGGTAGTGGGGCTCCTCAGAGACATTAAACAGCAGCAGGCTGCCCATCATGCCCGCTTGGACTCCCACATGTCCCAAGTGGAGTCACACATGTCACGTGTGGACTCCCACATGTCACGTGTGGACTCCCACATGACCCGCGTGGAGTCCAAGTGGGATGTACTACATGAGATGACGGCGGTGCACAGGGACATTTTACAATGCCTCCGCCAGATGAACAGCAACCAGTCCACACCTCCCTGTGTGCCAACAGCATCTGGTACCGAACAAACTGCAACTGCCACAGGGAGGGAGGAGGACTCTGGCGGAGAGTCCCCTGCACCGCAGCAGCCTGCACTTGAGGGCCCCCCAAGAAGAGGGGTCGTCCGAGGAGGGGAAAGTGAGAGGCTGATGGCCAAGCGCAACTCCCAGGAAGCCTGAACCTGTTCTGGATTTTCGCCTTTGTGCACAGACTGTTCACCCTGTTGATGGCAACACTACTCCCACACATTGCATGGGGAGTATAAGTTGGAACAATGTGTCAGACAACAGTGGCCCCGATACTGGGGATCCTGTCTACCTGGACTTTCTATTCATCTAGGAACTTGGGATTGCAAGATTCATGTACAGCACAATCCATCCTATGCACTATTATCACAATAAACACACTAATACACCATACTTGCCTCTGTCGTGATTCCAACGTGGGTGCTGTTATGGGGATGATGAACTGCAAAATTACACAGTGTATGCGAACTGCAACAGCAAGGACAACACAGGCATGTGAGTACAGGCAACGTGACACATATGAGGGAGACACACCACCAGGGCTACACAACACATACACACCTAGGCCATCTGACTCATTGCCTACACTGATGTTGCCAGGGAAGACGGTGCAATGCACAGACACCACACCCATTCCCAGTTGTAGTCAAGTAGCCCACAGGTGCAGTAAGCAAATGGCAGTCAAATGTGTGACCACAGACAACGCACATCACTAAGTGAAGCACAGGTTTATTACACAGTAGCAACATGCCGTAACCACTACAGATGCAAGGTAACCCCACCTGGTAGCGGGCACACAGTCAACAACTGTAGACAGAAGGAAGTCCATGGGTGTGGCGCACATCACCTGTAGGGACACAACAGCTACCAGCCTGGATGTGCAATCACGTCGTCGGTGGACACAGTTCACCAAACGAATCTGAAAGTACCCTGTGAAGGACAGAAATGACACACAGTCAAAAGCAATGCAGTACAGGACAGAACAGCAAAACTCATGCACAATACATGTTACAAGATACCCACCCAGAACCAAGTTAGCATGTCAACACTGTTGGGGAGTACAGCCCACCTGTCACCACACATCGCAACACACATCCTGTCAAGTAGCCCATGGACACACTCCAACAGCACCAGAGCACCACCCACACATCATGCCAACTCACATCATTCACATGACACCTCAGGATACTCACATTCAGCTAAAGAAGTTGGTGATGAGCTGTGTGCGGACATCACCATCACCATCATCATCATCATCGTCACTGGCATCGTGGTCCAGGCCAGGATCCTCCACAGGTGGCGGATGTTGGTCATTGTCATCCTGGATGAGAGGCAACTCCTTCCGCACTGCCAGGTTGTGAAGCATGCAGCAGACGATGATAATCTTGCACACTTTCGCAGGGGCATATGGGAGGGACCCTCCGGTCTTGTCCAGGCAGCGGAAGCGGCTCTTCAGGAGACCAAAGGTCCGCTCAATCACTCTCCTGGTCCGACCATGTGCCTCATTGTAGCGCATCTGGGCAGGTGTCACAGGGTTCCTGAGGGGTGTCAGCAACCACGGCATGTTGGGGTATCCCGAGTCACCTACGGACAGACAAGTGCACATCAGCTGACTTGGAAAAGTGGGCGGAATACTACAGATCAGATCACACACAATGGCACATAGTCAGTACACACCGACAAGCCAGGCACGCTGGTTCTGCTTCTGTGCCATCAACC